>LUCH01001120.1:44074-74155 GCA_013368495.1 Paragonimus heterotremus
CAAGACGATATAGCAAGCAATACCTAACAACTGGCGAACGTTTTTGATTGTTTGCCATAGTTATAACGTTATTTATTCAATCAGATCGGAACCGCCACACCCAGCTCATCGACTCTACCGCTCGACTAACCGCCTGTTCCATGCTGTGTGCACAATGCCAATCTCAACTGATCCTCATACCCATACCCCATTGGTCAAACATTGTGCTGCAGGTCCTACACATATATACCCCTGTACTGATTACATTAATTACTGGCCGAACGTTTCTTACATTATTACACGTAACCCACTCTACTCCGACACTAGGAACTCCCCCTTTGAACTCGCTCTTTGTTTGTTTTGTACCGCTGCATTGGACTGTTTACGCTACCACGTTATTGGTTGACATTTGCTGACGGTTAAATTCCGTACACAGAGTTCACTTGGTTGTAAGTTGTATAATTTGCTAACCGTTGCTTATTTACGTACCGAACCAGTTTTATCTGAGTAAACCTTCAACATTCCATCTTGTTCTGACCTGAATCAAGAAGTTTACAACCGTCCCGATAGACTGTGTATAGCCGTGAATCCTGACAGATTCTACACAGAAAATGGCCGGCCTATGTAGTTATAAAGAGCATAAGAAAGTGATTTGGATAAGATTATGTTTGAAGATGTTTGAACACGATATTATACAGACGCTCTGAAAGTAGAATTATAACAACCGTTTCAGAAGTTAGGTCAAATTCAGCAAAACTGTACATACTAAAAGTTTACTTATTAGTCGTACTATTAGTTCACAGCGGGAAAATAATTTTGTGATAGTTTTACACTTAGATTCACAGTTGTTCCATATAGGGCATTTATTGAGTAGGTAGCCTTCGTTCTAAAGTGCAGACTGTTCGTGATATTAGACAATGAGCTCTAAGTATGCTTTCCTCGGGAATACTACGCCACAAAGTTTATTTGGAAGGAAGCGAAATTACCATTTTTTATAGTGCTGAGTACACAGTTGTTCTACACACGCTAACAATAAACGTTTACATTATTTAAAATCTGTCGGCATTTACACGTGTCCCTCCAATTCTTCTCCTATGATTTGTTCCCGACGGGCACTCATAAAGTGCACTTATGTGGTAAACATAAAATGTGATCAGTCTTAAAAAGTCTTGTGTCACACTGTTTTGCTATAAAGGGTGATATTTTTAAAGCCTCATTGTTATTCAGGATAACGAAAATTTCAAACTTACGAACAAGATTTGATCCCCTTGCTTTAGGCATCAGGTCAATTACATGGCTAACAGGAGAAATGACCGTATAAAGTAACAAATATGACACTTTGCTACTTACCGTCTACAGAAGCCGTCAAATCTTGCATACAAGGCAAAATTAGCTGTGATGATCATCTCCTAGTGAGCTATTCGCATAGATGACTGTTTATTTCGCCCTGTAAATTAGATTCTTGAAAAACAGTATGAGATGTGAAAAGTGTCACCAGGACCGATCAGTTTATTGTTACAACAAATTTGTCTAGTTAACTGAACTTGGTCAGCATGGTTCGCAAGTTATCCGTCAGTATATAAAAAAGACCAGGTGACACGTGACTTACCATCCGCGGGTATGAGGTCATAATAAAAAACCGCTTGAAATCCTGACTTCTCGATGCTGAAATCAGTATGAAAATGAAGCCAAAGCCACTGTCCAGTGGAAGTAATCGGTCGAAGCATTCGATTATCTGTGCAAAATCGACCAATCATGGGTGAGAAGCCGAACTGACCGTCTCGGATCTCGAGGTAATCATTCACACAACCAGTGGACGGTTCAAGTAGAATAGGGCCACGAAAGTCAAGAATTATTCTTTGCTTCGATGTAGGGGCTATGAGTTAAAAAACACATCATGACTGAACGTGTGGCTTTATGACCATAGTGAGATTAGTTAACTTTAACATATGATTAATTCAAATTATAGAAATGGGAACGGGTAGAATGAAAGTGCGAAGAAATCTTGCCTCCCTTTATTTTGTCCACATACAATAGCGATAGCCTTCAGTACCAGCAAAGTGTGAATGTTCTTACAGTGCTTCACTTCTAAAGACCACCAAAGTTGGTCGCTATTGATGGACAGACACTGAGAAGAAAAGAAGTACTAGTTTATCAATGCCATAAAACCAGCCGCTGTGAGACTAGGAGGGTTACTGTTCAACATTATGTGTCTTACAAAAAGTTTATACTGTTTCTTACTACAATTTGAAGAGAATACAATTGTGAAAAATCAAGGCTGAAACTGGATTCGAATCAACACACGAATCAACAACACGCCCGAATAAGACAAACACTCTACCAGTTGTACTATGAAGCAACACCAGCATCACCCAACTTTCGCACTTACTAGAATTGTCACTGTAGGGGATTAAGGCTTCCGAAAATGTAGCTGCACGAGAACACTGGATGCCAAGTTTCATCATTAAAAATAGCAGAATAGTCGATTATATTCAATACCAAGAAAACGATGGTCGTAACCTGATAGTCATCTTCATACCATCAGCCAACCAATCTTTCCCAGTGTGTCAGCTGAAAGGCTTTTTTGGAAGCAAGAGTTTCATTTAAGTGTGGTTGGTGTTCATGTTGAAATAAACTAAATCCATGAACTTTTATTAATCATTAAAACCATACTTAGCTGAATCATTGTAGATAACAACTTCAATCTAACTGGGAAGTTCTGATCATGGGGTTACCGGGTGGATTGAACGGAACAATCAGGCTTATTCCACTCTCGAAATGATCAGGTAAGTGGAACAGTGTTAAAGGTTTGGTTAGAGGTTTGGTTATCGATGGTTATCGATGGTTTGGTTAAAGGTTTGGTTATCGATGGTTGGTTATACCTTAGTTATACCTTGTCTGAATTTACAGGCTGCAACAAAGTCGGTACAAAATTTAAACTAATCTAAGTCCCTGAATTTCTACTAACTAAACAATTAACTTGGACCATGAGACATGTTCTCTCTATGATGTATAACAGTTGTGTTTTACTGCTACTCGTTGCAAAACATCATAAGGCGTAATGAGTTTGACCTTGCAGTCGTAACTAGCGCAAGTTGGTTATGCAATAGACTGCGGTCATTCAGACAATGAAGTATGCTAGATAAATCAGCTAACATAGGCGCACGTTGGTGAGCGAGTGAACAGGGGCTTTGGCTCTTAACAGTACGATTGCTGGTTCAATTCTTTGCATGGATATACGTTGCTTGATATCTCAAAACAAGGATTTGAGTGACCATTAAATAATGTTTCCAGCGTGGCTAATGCGAGAAGTTGCAGTGTAAATGTAAATTGAAAATGCATTTCAGTATGCCACCACGTGTGTTGGAGGAGACTTTAAGTAAATCAGAACCTGTGATTGCTTATTTTGATGATTGGTTCGTACTTCTGTTGAACGACGTAGTCACTGTTCATAGTTTGACGGACGCAATTACATTAGCCACATGCACACGCACACAAGCGCATGCATACGCGTGCAAAAGCTGATCCGGCTGCACAGAAACGCACCCGACCATTGTACGCCATGTCCATAGGAGCACTGCCTGTTCACGCGTCAACGGACTTGATCGATTGGTTACTGAGACTTGTTTACGCGCAACCGCCTGTTATCAACAACGACTTTATACAATACAAAATATTATATCCAATACACCTCTCTGTTTGTCTGCACTCTATCCCTGCCAGGCCTGATTATCTGGCGCGAAGTTCGGAAACGTTGTAGTGGATTCTGTGCAACAAGTTATTTACATTACTTCTGTGTGTCCCAAAAACCACTTACACCTTAGCCCAACAAACCGAGAGAATATCATGTATACTACCATGACAAAACACAGTTGTATGCGATGATTATCCTCGTCATTTTCCGTTAGCATATCAACAGTTTTTATTATCATTCCGGTTCCCGATGTCTGTTCATCACCTTACATGTAAAACAGTGTCGACCAGCTTTCTACCTCGTGCCAGTCAACAAAATAATTATTGTTGATCGTACTACTCACTAATACTTTGCGTAGTCTAATGCTCTACTGTCTGTGTCTAGTTAATTTGATAATGTGATGAAAGCGAACGGGGCAAGCAAAGTGGTTGACAGTTCAATCATACTAATGAGGAATGTGACAAATTTGCTAATTTAGAGTAGATCTAGTCAAAAAAACTGGATTTATTCTGGACACAAACCACCGCCAAAAACAACACATACAAACACAGTAAACATTCTACGAGGTGAGCTTGGAAATCACGCCGGTGCCCAGAAGTTTCACGTTTGAACCCAATTACCAAAATTCGGAAATAAATCAGCTAAAAAAATGCACTGCTGGTAAGTTAACCTTTCAGCTGTTCAATCTCGAAATTATCAGGACTTCCTTTCTGAAACTGATCATTCTCAAGGGTTATCGGAGTGCGAAGGTTGCGGCAAATTGCGGGTAATGTTGAGTTGGAGATAGTCTGAATCCCCACAATCTTTTTACAAAAAGGATTCTTTTCGGGAAGACAGCGATCAATCATATATCATGAAAATGTTTTTTTGGATTGAAATCTAAGCAACTGGTTTGTTGACGAAAGCGCGTAGATCGACGAAGAGCACGAATGCCTTAGGTAGAGCGGTCAGTTGTGTGTGCATTTGAATGATAAGAAGAACGTATTAAGCAATAGGCCTAGGGACAGTTGATTACTGGGTTGCTAGTTATCTTGACTCCCATCGGCTGGTGGTCTCAAGCGATTGATATAGCCTGTCTAAAGTGAAGGTTCATACTCCAACCCGGTAAGTAACATCATTTTCGAGATTCAAGACTATGCCTGATAGCCTCTCCGGTATGACACATATTGTGCCAGTAGACTGCACCTCAGAGTCGTAATTATCTAAAACGCGCATAAAGATAATTACTGTATTAGAATTTTGTCGGCTTGTGTCTCTCTGTTGAAAGAATCATTGGTTGTATTGCAGCAGACGGAACTTCTAACCGTCATCCCGAAAATGCTTCAGCCGGTGACTGCTGTCCTTGGGTTAGCTCGGTTAGCTGGCGAACGGTAAGTACTCAGGAAAACCATTAATCATTTCATCTGCCGTGCCGTTCTTCCGATTTCTTCACGGCCACCCTAGACGTGGTCATTAATTTCTTCACGTGGCCGTTAGATGGTGGATAATAGACGGGGTTTGTTAAACATGTCATTTATTTCAACCTGCAATCATATCCCTACAGTTAGCAAAAAGCATACCGCAAGACATAAGCAAACACTAGTTTTATGCGTGTTTGCTTGTTTTGCCGTGATTTAGTTGATAACATCTAGTTTAACGGAACAATGCGATTCTAAATGCTCACGGGCTCATTATTCAATTACATCTTACATAAGTTGTGTTTTATTTTATTATCTCTATTAGTCCTAATTTAATAATACCCGAAGGTCATAATTTTTGTGGCCGAAGAATTTTTAGGTGTAAGCTATTGTTACTAACAACACTGACGCGACCTTTGTCGGAATAATGAAGACCAGTTAAGTTGCGATAAAATTCGGGATTATCAAAGTTAACCAAATTATCCTTGCCCAGTAGAGATCGGAATTTAGAAGCTATACGACATTCTCCAATATGCTGACAATGTACGTATTCCTATGCACAGGTCAAACGCGCAATTTACAGTAGAATACAGCCATGTATGAATTTGAACACGATCTACATTGATCCATGTTTAGACACAATCTGGTTAGGACGCTGTTGCTTGTTGTTCCACGAAAACCGTTGAATGCAGCCTTGCAAACAACTCAGTTATAGCTGCCGGATTGGGGGGCAAGTGCACTGAGAAGCCCACTGTAGAAAGATCGCTTAGAATCTATTGAAAATGGAATATGATTAAACCAATCAGCACCATGCTCTGCTTGATATCAGGACTGAACAACCAAATAAAAACACGGTAGGAAGACTTGTAAATGGTTTGACGTTGGTAAACTTGCTGCTCCCTACAGTTGATAGCCAGTTTGGTTAGCATTTCTCATTTTTACAGTTTCGTTGTTTAATTCTTGGTATCAAAGTTTGCTTTTTCTTTGAATGGGGTTATGTGAATTAATCTGTAAAATAGTAGTAGTAGTCGTAGTAGCAGTGGTGGAAGTATTAACGATAACCCAACGTGAATCCAACAGTGAGGCTTTCTTACACATCGATGAATTGCTAGCAATTGCCCGTGGTCTTCATGCAGACATTTTTGCAATAGTACAAGCAAAGTCACTGCTGAACATACACGCCTCATAAGCTTTTCCGCACATTCGGCGAATGATCACTAGATGACCTCCTTGTGTTGTTAAAAGAACATACAAGACCGTAAAGCATACGAAGAGCCGACAACGCAGCGATTCAAACCCTGCATCAACAGCGGAAAAAAGACACTGCTTTTGAGGTTTTTCTTAGAAATTGGAGAACTGCCTAGAGGACGAACCGCGATCTCTCGGAAATCTATAACGAGTATCGGTCCGAGGTGTTATCGACTCATCCGCATATTTATGAGCGACCATCATTTACGATTCCGCCTCCGAACTGGTCCTTGATCGATTCAATCACTGGGAAGGAAGTATCTTACTCTTTGGGGAGCATGGAAAATACTGCTCCAGGTTTGAACAAACTGTTGCTCAAACATTTAAAGTGCACGAAAGCTGATGCCCTGGCCAGGTATTTCAACCTCCACCTGCCAACTGAAGGTTGTCGAGTCCACCTGTGCCTGCATCACATCACGCTGGTTCCAAAAGTAAATAACCCTTCCGTTTCCAACAAAAATCGAGACACACTGCCACGTCTTCGGCTTTGGTATGTTTTCTGATCGCTGAATGTGTGCTTGCAGTTGTCCGCTCTCCAATTCGCCGTGATAACTGCCTTGGGGCAACCTCATTACCTTATGTCCTGCTCAGGAACCCATGCACCACGTCTTCCAGCATGTGCGAGGTCTTTATTGACGTGTCCAAAGCGTTCAGTTCTATCTTACAGGACTCGATAATCAGATCGGCCCAAGCTTTCGATTTTCCTCCACCTCTAACAAACTGATTGCCAACTGCTATCGGGATGTTTCTGCCACACCCAAAGGCTGTCATTCAGTCCTAGCATGACGTTCGTCAGGGTGACCCATTATCACCTCTGTCTTTTAGCATGACAATGGATGAAGTGTTAGCTTTATGGCTACAGGAGCTTGGCTACCATTTCAACAATGTACTAGTCATCGGTGTTGCCTACACTGACGATCTGATTCTGCTGACCGAGAAGCTTACAGCCGTCGTTAATGTTATTGGAAATGAAGATCAAAACGCCAAAAATCAGGCTCATGTTAATCTGCGGCGACCACAAGCACGATGCAACAGCTATCGTTGATGAATCCATTTAATCCGGACCGGATGTTATTCACTCAAAAAACGCCGGTGATACTGTGATTTATTTAAGTATCTCGTCCACCTGAAAGGGTAAACCATTCACCAGTCACCGACTGCAGCTTCGTGCGTTGCTGGATGAAATCGTTGCAACACAATTGAGGTTGCATCAGTAAATCTACCTTCTGTGACAACATCTGGTTTCTAATACGAATCACTAGCTAGTTTACAGCCGAGCTCATCGAAATTTGCCCAAAGATATGTACTGTACAATTCGTTATTTCGTTCACCACTACCTCGTCTTCCTAACGATGCACCAGCTACATCCACATTCCAATTCATTTGAGCCGTCTGAGAATTCCGAATTCGTCCACTATCATTCCGATTTTGCGCAAATCACGAGTGAAGAGACTGTTCTGCAATGTCCAGTTTCCCGGAACGTAGTCGAAGACTATTAGCTCGACCTTATTATGAGGAACTTGAACGTCCCGGTACACGTGTGACACTGACTAACATGGCGATCGTGGTCTCCAGGAAGTATCTCGTCCTCCACTCTCCAATTGTTGTCTGTTGAATCCAGGCAGCATTTTCCGCAGGATCTTTACTAGGGCCATCATTTCTTGATACCGTCTTCTCCGAAATAGGGTCGGAAATTTTCGAGGTGGTTGAAATGATCACTCAGTTCTTTGTCGTGGCTATTGCGGTCAGTTAGAAGGCTTCGCTCATGTTCTCCAGTCATGCTGGATCACCCATGATGTGCGTTGTGCTCGATACAACCGCGTAGCCAAAGACCTGATGAAACGCCTGCGTAACTTGGGCTATACAGTCTTCGAGAAGTTGCGAGTATCATCGGCGAACTCCTTCATGAAATCCGACGTTATCGCAGATCGTGACGGTGCTGGTCTCGTACTGGACGTAAGTATATTGAACGACTACTGAAGCCAAGTTATCTGGACGGGGAAGATTGTGAAGTACGGGACTGACTCTCATAGTACAACCATTCAGTCGGCCCTCCATACTATGACTGTGACGTGGACTCTAGTTCTCGGTCGCTTGTAGTCACCACTTTTTTTGGTGTCCAGTATCCACCTTTTTACAATGCGATCCTGTGATTGGGGCTACCCTCTTACGCCGTCACTGGTCCATGCTTATTGACTGTAGGAGGTTCCTTGAAAACCCGCGCCACGTTTATGCAGAGAACTTGGCGTTGACTGTTGCCACTTTTCTGACATTTGTCTCACCATGAGGGACACCTCTCTGCCCTGATGCGTAAGCCTTGAGTGCACCAACACCTTAGTGCTCTGTAGAACTTTCGACTTTTAGACTTTCTCCACTTTTAGCATGCACGAAGAACTTTCATTTTGTTGACATTTGCTACTTTCGTGGAAACGCTTGTCAATTCTTCATTGTTGTTACTCAAACAGCGCCCTACGCTTGACAGTCAGCTTGCCTCGAACAAAGCTGTATGATTCGTTGTTTAAAATAGACGATATATAACAGTAGTTATAATACCAATAGATATATGTCTGACTGAACTTGCTATAACTTCCAGGCACCTATAATGCTTTTGGAAAAATCAGCGCAGATTTCATTCTATCTCATGATCGAAAGGTAGCATGTGTACTGTCACTTCCTGTAAGTCGGAAGGGTCAATCGCCCATATAAAATATGTAGCAATCATCCTTTTAGCTTTAATCCCTATGCGACTGATCGTTTCATTTTGTGCACGTTTTCCTGCTGGTTGTTGAAATGTTTTCTTGACGCAATGACATTTTGACAGTTGTGGGATAAATTGACTGATGCATTAATTGTGTAACATGAGTGAGTACCTTCGCGTAACTCAGCCACCATCTGTGAACTCAGCTGTACACTTTTGTCGGACCTTGGGACAGCGAACTCGGTAGTGGACACACGTAAATTCTGAACTGTTTTTTTCGGTTCATCCCTGATTATTTCTACAACCGGCTTTAACAAAATAATTGGAGGTAATACGTGTTAACTAAAACAAACGGTGCAATCAACTCAACACAACACACGTGTTGTAAGTTCCATATATTAGGAATATTTGTCCAGTGTTCCCTCTGTTCTTCTTTTTCGAGTTCAACAGATAGACCTCAGGCAAGTGAATCATGAACACTGGATAACTATTAACCGTAAGCGCACTCTGTCCCTATTCTCCAGGGATTATAATGTGCCCATTCTGCTCACACATTCTTTTGTTCAAACAGCTTGTATTCGCGTTGGCCTTCTGTAATCATTTGCAAGAAACGTATTCGTGAACCACTTGGTTACAGCGCCAAAGTGGGTAGTCTCAGAAAACTAGTGTTTCTATTTTGGAGGAGGAATAACCTGCTTTATCTGGTAGTCCGCACCTGAGATTAATTTTATTAATCGGATTTATAGGAGTGAAAGCCTAAGAAAAACAATTAACCCACGGTTCTTTATTCGTTCAGTCAAGATTGGTTAGCAAACTGTGTTGATCACATGACTGGAAGTGTCTGATTGAATAGGGATGTACCAGCTACGGCTGACTGGAGTAAACGAAAGAGAATTAATCCTTAAATCAATTCCCTTCAACTGGTCGACATCAACCACAAAGTCAGTATCCCTTGATTTTACGTCTACTTTGCAGTACGTTCCGAGACTTGCAGAAATTTACGCTACTGCCCCATATTTTCATAAATCCCATCCCGATAAATTAGTCAACTGTGTGAAATTGAATTGTAGATATTTTTTTACATTGTACACAAACTTATACCGAATTTTGTCCAAGAACATTCAAATGCAATTGAATTTAATCACTGAATCTCATGGTTTATGTGTTTTTGAAGTCCATGATAACTTTCTACAACCATCTGAGTGTTGATTGTTTAGGTCAACTATATAACTTCTTTCAGTGTTCCCTGTGGATAACATATGAAATTCTGTTACTAAATTTCATCCGCTTCGTTAATCAATGTTTTCATATGAAAGGGTTAACAAGTCTTAAGAACCTAACACCTCAACAACAAAATCATCTCAAAGAGTTCAAGCTTGTTGTCGACTTGTATATAATTCATTTGCGAGTTACTCATGCCGTCTGTCTCAACGTTTAGATAAGTTCGGATGTTATGACCACCTACTGATACCGTGTAAAAACTTAACCCATTTTAAGCTCCCAAATGACATTACAATTTTACGTTGTAAGATGGCACAAATAGTGCATGTCCAATGGTGAAAAATTGCCGGAAACTTAAAACCGGTTTATTAACTGTAGCCAATTCCCATCAACCATTAAATGCACAGTACTTATGCTCCTTCATCTTGTCATTCCCAACCGCTTTTCATGGAAAGTCAAGGCACCGCAAACTATTTAGTTTACAAACCCATTTCATGTCTGAATGAAAGTTAAATAACAAGAAATTAGTGAATAAATGTCTAAGTGTTAACAATTGGTCGCTATCTGGAGCTGCAAGCCTCATATCTGTGGGTGAGTATAGGTACAGACTCATTTGGTCGGACGATTTTCGTGCCAGATAGGTGGTTCCGCAACATAGTTCAAAACCTGCGTAGTAATCTTTGGCCACGGTGATCCGACTCTGTGAGAGCAGAGCAGATTCGCTCATTCGGTACAATCGCTTTAGTTATTGATAGGTATAAAGTCCCAGTGGATTTCGTTAACATGACTAGGCCGAAATGAAGACACATCTTCATCAACAGGTGTTGGCGAGCGTACATATATGAAATTTTATTAATATAATCTCATGACCATTTTATCGAAAATAAATGCACATCGCAACAATTGCAAAGATCACACGATATGCCACACAATTTTCTACAATACATCCAACTGCTCACTTATCGTTTCAAACTAACTGAGATAACTGCACGCCACGACATAGTGAGTTTTACTCACCAATCTATTTTTCAGAAGTTAACGAAATAATTCGCGACGATGATTACAATCGAATCATAAGCTCACCAAAGGGCTCTGTATTTCTCCATCATACAAACGCATGTACATAACGCGTACGAACAAACGAAGAATTCGTACACGCCAGAGTTTGGTACCATCTGGGTAGATCAATATGTTATGGACGGATACGCAATGAACTCTGCCCCAAGTGAAAGCTCTCAGTGAAAGTACATTATTCTGTTTTCTCTGGTTTCACAATGTAAAATATTATGTGGGTCCGAAAACAGTAGCGTTTGGTGTTTGAAATCGACCACACCGTGATCACCACAAGACTTCTGATGTTAAGGTCTGCAACCTCTTGATTTCTAAAATGTCCACCTCTGCAAGTAGACAAGCTAAACGATACTAAAGCAGAGATACTAGAATGATGTTTTATGGCGAGAAAGAATTCTTCGTGATTTACTGCCACGACGAGTCGTTTGCCGTTGAACTCAACGTTTGCGTCCGATATGCATAATAATTTCCATAGCTGAATTATCAAATAATAAAGACGTTCAGTATAAACACATTCAGATTCGTGTAAAACTGATGAGTGAGTACATCTTTTAGACATCTGAATGAGAAATTGTGAATTTTAGGAAGGATCGTAGCTCGAAAGACGTGTGACTGAGTGAAGTACTACAACGAATAGAGGAAGTGCTCGTTTGCTTATCAACACGATAGACAAATGTGCACTACAATCTACTACATCACTTACGCAAGAGTCATTATCTCTAGGCGAAAGTTTTCTTAACGCAAATCATAGAAATGTGACGCCTATTTTACAAATACACACACTGAGCCATTTTGTAGTCTTGATCAAAACCCGATCAAAAACTTTCGATAGAAAACGCCTTACGAGTGTGTAGCGATGTTGTATGCAACGGTCTTTTCTGGGGGGGGAGAAGGGAATTAGGTATGCCTTAAGGCGAAATTGTCAAATCTCAGTCCAAACTGTTTTAAACCACTAATGTGGAGCAGGACAGTGCAGAATGAAACGGAAGAAAACGTTCTCACAAACACCTAAGTGATCTCATGCCGAAAGAACACCGTAGTTATGTCATCCTGATTTTGTAAATTTAGTCTTTAAATTCATATGAATAATCGGACGTCAACTAACGTCCAACGATTACCATAATTAAATACACTATCCTCATCAACATAAAATACGAGGTATTGTGGTAACGTTATCAACATAGAATTTGGTCGCTTTGGGGTTTGTTGAGGGTCTACATTTGATGGTACCTTGTACTGTAGGTTTTATCTCATCAGTTGAATATCAGGGACACAACGGAAGTGCCGATGGTTGAGTACAGGCTGAAACTGGCAAAGTTTGGTTGTATACAACCTGGATGGGTGCTTCTGTATCTAACTAGATTTTTCGGAGTTCTGCCTTTGTCATGGTTAGGCTTCACTAGAAAATACGGGGACGCTATTTTCTGACCTCCTCAGCTACTCGTTCCCCGGTCAGGTTCACTTGTCTAACAGTTGACCTCCCCGGTGAAGAACGGCAAACTTACGACATCCGTGCGATCAAAGCAGTCAATCGGGAACTGAGATTTAAATAGTCCTGTGGCACTGAACGTTTTCGAAGTAATAAGAACCCCATAATTCAGATTACGCCACTGTAATCTATAACAATCCCGGGACAGCCGAAAACGTTCTAAGTAAGTCGATGATGTAGATATATCTGTGAATTGAATGTGATTTTTTCCTCAGAACTGCAAGGTGCTGACTGGCCATTAATGGGAAACTGCACCCAAGCTCACCATTAGTGGTAACATTTTGGAGCCAGTGACTGATTTCACCAATCTGGTAATTACGTGTGTTGACGAAGATCTGTGTAGCCATTAAAAGTTGAAGTTCGAGAGCCAGAATGAGGTTTGTTAAGTTATGTCACACGTGGTGACAAAAAGGGGTTAATACATTTACGAAGAATCGGGTATACACTGTATCTGAGCGTTCACTCTCACTGTATGGTTAGGAAACATGGACCATTCAGGCGACAGATGGTAGCCGACCATCTGTGTCTGATTGCTCATGTGCGCCAGTACCACCGCATGCATTCCGGACCTAGACTACTAAGCAGGCCAACGACCTGCATTACTGACAGACTCCAACCAGGAAATAAAATCCACAGTTGTCCTTGTAATAATTTGGACTTTCCTCACAGCGTTTAGCCCGTACGCGCCATATATTTCACCCAGTGACCACCAATTTCAGTTAGTGGATACCAGGTTTAGCTCGTGCTCATCAATTACCACCAGCAGCGGGTTAAAAATGATCGCAAAATATAAACCACTGCAGCGGAACGTTAGGGCTACTAGTCCGAATGTATCAGTTGACAGTCTATCTAACTTTGAAAGCCGCAATATGCTTTGGTGTATCAGTCAAACTGTCTGAATGCTCACTGGTATTCGTCGTAGACTCACGCCCGTTCTATGGTCAACCACACATCCATGATCCTAACTCTGTATCTGATGCAAGTATCTACGAGGCAGAGGCGAAGGAATCCGTCAAATTCATCATTGACTGCATTGAACGCAACGAATACCCGAAGCCATTTTGGCAGGCTCTACGCAGGAACCGTGTCGAAATAAGAAGCATAGCACTGAAACGCTACAGTATAAATCAGTCTGATATTCATTGGGGATGAATTGTCGAATTTGAGCGAAATATAACGCAGCGAGAATCAACAGTGGAAAATTTGACAGATCAGGAACGGGAATTGTTCACTGCTTTCGTGAAACAAATAGTTGCCAGACGGACTCAGAAGAAACGAGCTTCACTATCGCGCAGTCTCTGCTCTTCTAGGCCTCAAACAGATTTCCCAAGTCAACCAGAAAGGTATGTACACAACTTTTCCAATTTACATCTTGCTCGTATCACAATCGAGGAGCTCTCACTTGGTTCTAAGTTTTGCTGCCCACAACGTAAGAAAGAACGTCTAGAACTTGAGGTGCAGTTTGAGAATCTTTTTGGTCAGACGCAAGAACTAAGCCCGCGTTCGTTAGATGACCTTGAATTATTTCAAACTACACTTGTTAACTGTTGCCAGCTATAATGTAAGCATGCTTCGAGACAGAGAGGGCCTTTAACTAAGGAGCAGGTGGATTCATTAAAACCGCTTCAACAGAATCCAGATATCTTCCCCAGCAGACCAGATAAAGGAGGTGGAATTGTCATCCTGAATAGAAGCGGTTACACCGAGAAATTGAATGATACTCTTGCAGACCAGACGAAGTTTCGTAGAGTTGCCAACGAAAGGAACAAAACCGAGTATGCCGTGCAACAGATCACTAAGTGTCTTAAGTCACTGAAAGAGGAAAAGCTGATAACCCCAGAGACTTATGAGAAACTACGACCACAGGTTTTTACTATATCCCGTCTCTATGGACTACCAAAACCCCATAAACCTGGTGTATTGGCTCGTCCAATATTCGATATGATGAATTCGCCTTACCACTCAACGCCAAATTGACTAGTGAAACTACTTGAACCCGTCCGAAAAGCGATTGCCCCGCTCAATCTACGTGATACGTTTGAATTTGTCAAATGCATGCAGAATGTTAACATGAATTCACAGAAATCATACTCATTAGACGTAGTGTCGTTATTCACAAATGTACCGCTACTAGAAACTATCAATTTTATCTGTAACTGCGTGTCTGAGACCGGAATCGATATTGGTTTACCACCACTAAAAGTGAAAGAGCTTCTAGTCCTTTGCACATTTGATGTACAACTGCTGTTCGGCGGTGTTCTGTCTCCGGAGACGGATGGCGTAGCTATGGGATATATTTATGAGAAAATTTGAACACACTACGCTCTAATCCACTATCAGTCAGCCCCGTCAATACCACCGATACATAGACGATATGTTTATCGTAACCAGTTCGGATACTAATATAGACACAGCACTCGATATATGCAATCGCGCCCATCATTCAGTTAAGTTTACACTTGAGAAGGAGACTGGAAGCGAGATATCTTTCCTAGATGTTTGTTTAAATCGACGACTAGACGGAAGCATTCAACGCAGAATCCGCCGTAAGAATACGTGGACAGGTCAGTACAAAAATTTCCACAATTTTGTACCCTTGAAACAGAACAGAAATCTAGTGCGCTGCCTGACTGGTAAAGCATACAAAATTTGTTCACCGGACACGTTAGAAAGTGAACTCGAATTCATGAAGAACGCACTTCATGATAACGGCTACCCGGAACGATTTATCACCAGAAGTATGACCAGAATGCCATTTAAACTTGATGTGCATGACGTAAGAAAAAAGCCTGTGTTTATCCGAGTACCGTTCAAAGGTGACAGTGCCGCCGAATGGCCGACAAGTAGGCTCAACCAGACAATTAGCAGGACCTATGCTACAGCAGAACTCCGTATTCAGTTCTCCACATCTCCGATTCTCAGGTTTTATAACAAAGATAGACTGACAGTTCAGACCTGATCTATGTGTACTTACTCATTCACTTGTTCCTGTGGAGCAGGTTGTCTTGGTCGAACGTCAAGACAACTTTCGAAACGAATCTGAGAACACCATCCACGGTGGCTGGGACACGGGGAATCACGATCGGTCAACAGTGATATTCTCGCTCATCTGACTGAAAGCGGACACCAGGTGAACACTGATCAAGTCTTCAAAGTGGTATATCACGTGCTAGGCGGCCCATCAAAAACAACCCGAATTGGAACACTTTGTACTGCCAAGACGATTGGAATCAGGCTGCTTGACCCGGCATTATGTCATCAAAAACGGTTTGTTCAGGCGCTGCACCTACCATGGCCACAAATCCACGGGATCGATGGCCAACCTGCGCGGTCAAACCAATGGACAAGCGTGACGTAACCGACCAATCAAGCCATCGCCAACTGACTGACCAGTGACCTAGTTTCTTTGTAATAAGTCTGATCGACATCTCGATCTAACTCTATTCACTCCTTATATAATTGCGCCAGCCTGAAGATTAATTGTCGAAAACATGTTGGTCTATGTGTCTTTATTCTCATACGAAATAGTCACCGAAAAACACAGCTCACTTACGGAGGATAGCAAAGCAAACTTTTCCTGTCACAAATTTGAAAAGAGAAGTCAGAGACGGCTTTCTGCACAAGTATCTCCCGAGCACATTTCGCTGCATCTCATCAGGTACATACTGCAGTCTGTGGGTTTATATAGCAAAGTTCACTGGGTACTGTGATGATAAACAACGAAATCAACAACCACACAAACACACGCATACACACATACATCATTTACCAGGGCAATCTTTTACTGACGAACAAGCCTTTCTGTACGTGTCCATTTACTAATTGCTACCGCCTTCGGGAACGGGAGAAGTCTTCGATTTTTTGTTGCGTAACGTATAGGAAACGCCTTCTCCAGGTTCAATTGGGGTCGACAAGTCAGCAGGTGAAGGGCGATCGATGACGCTGAATCCTTGACTTGTCACATTGCGACTTGAGCCCAGTATTGTGGTATCCATGACCGGTTAGCGAACCCAAACTGGAATGTGTTCGTTGACCCGATTACGTAACTGCCGCTCCATTCTACCTATGTAAGTGGCCCGGCACTCACACGAGAATTCATAGATGATGTGAGATTTGACGCTGAGCCGTAGCGGCGTTTTCAAAGGTGGTTTGGGGATTCGGGTGGTGATAGTGGTGAACATCATGACCAGTTGGGCTGCATAGAACGTGCTTCACATGGCCGCCGTGAGACGGGTTTCCAACAGAGTGGCAGTGTCATCACCTTTGTATGGCAAACGGAGATAGACATTTAGTCTGGGGGTTACTGAACACATCGCGGCGGCCGGCTTTTGTTTGCTGAATTTCTCAACAAATGCCGATGGATATCCTTTTTCGAGTGTGGTCCTCAACAATGACACCTCTTTGGCCCATGTTTCTTTTGAACAGATTCATCTTGCGCGACAGAACAAAGTCCTCACCAGAATCCATATGTACTGGATCGGCACAAAACCATGAAAGTTCAGGTACTGTCCAGTCCATGTGTTTTTCCGGTAGACGGATTGCAACAAGCAACCGTTGTTCTGGCGCTTCATGAAAATATCCAAAAACGCCAAGGTTTCATCCTGTTCGTGCTCAATGGTGAAGCTTATTTTGGAATTCAGCCTGTTCATTGAATCGAGCATACTCGTTGCCATCTCCTTGGTATCGGTAATTATCAACACATCATCAGCATAACGCTGATAGAAATGAGCCTGACTGATCACAACGTCTGCGCTCTGCTCCAGGTGGGCAACGCAAAAATCGGCAAGTAGTGGACCGAGTGAACTGCCCATAGCAACACCATCGATTTGTGTATAGTCAGTTCTCTGGAAGTGGAACTTTACGTTTGCTGTGCATAGTAGGAGAAGGCGTTCTAGCTCAGATGTAGACAATCCTACGTTTAATTGGTGTGAGTCAATATACTGACAAATTATATTGACCGTCTGCATTAGAGGGACACATGTAAACAAAGAGGCGATGTCCAAACTGGCCATATGTTTGTTGTTGCAGTCCAAACCATCGAGTAAATCGATTAGTTCAAAATTACCCCCCCCCACAGTTTTCCGATTCATCGATTGCTTTACGGGCTGAAGAAGTTGGGCTAGCCACTGTACCAACGTGTGTTGTGGTGAGATAGACATGGATAGTAATGGCCTCGGTGATAGGCCAACCTTGCGAAGTTCAAATATGTGGCGGGAAAGTTTGCTTTTCTTTTCTGAAAATTCGGCTCCTGACATCTGTGGTGAAGTATCTCGATGGTATCGTGAAGTTAAAGTGCAAAATCGCTACCCAGCGCGTTCGATTGTCATTCTATGGTCAATGTCATCGGTTGAATTTCTTCCCACAACATTATCGCAAACGTCTTCGACACGACAAAACTCGACCCACCGTCTCTAACTTACGTCGTTTGACAGAGTGCTACGTGGAAAGTACCATAGATAAACTGACCAAGCTAACCAGATTCTACAGCTCCAACCGGTAGATTTCGAGAAACTCAGTCTTATTTGCAGCAATGAGTTCATCAACTTTTGCAGTGAAAAGTTTAAGCAGGTGGGAATCAGTCTACTCAGCAATCTACATAGGTCACTGAGACACAATCTAGCAGACTCAGTATTTCCCGAAAATCCGGTAAGGTATGTGACCAACCTCTCGTCAGTTCAACTCAACAACATTCAGTTTGAAACCCTATCTTGTGCTCTCAAGTTTTTTATACCCCCAATGAAGAACGATAGCGCAGAGTTACAGGCCCAGTTCGAGCTTCTGTTTGACTAACTCTCACAACTCAGTCCGGTATCAGAAGACGCTCGCAGTCGGTTTAAAGCCAGGCTAGTCGACCTCGAGCACCAATACAGAGTTGTGTCCTCCGAACAAAACTCAATCCTGCCTCGAACCAATGCAAATTTGATAATCCTAAAACCAGACAAAGGCTCTGACGTTGTGGTCATGGATAAGGCAGATTATATATCACGAATGCAGCCACTATTAAATGATACAACTAAACTCCGTCAAGATAACTCAGCAGACAATGCTGCTGAAATCGAACGACACATTAACAAAGAAGTGCAGGCATTGCTGGAAGGACACTTCATTGATCAGTCAACGGCGAAACCAATTACACCTAGAGAATCACATACTCCTCAAATGTATGGCGAAGGATAATATAAGTTGGCTGTATAGGAGCTAACTGGAGTCCTACTACTCGTTCATACACACTAAACCACGAGATCAGGTGAAAGTGATATTTGATTCAAGTTTGTTTTGTTGTCGAAGAATTTGCTAAGTGAAACGATACAAATGTTGAAAATAATCATACTTTTGCCCGTGAATGGTGTTGGACAGATTCAAACAGTCGTGTACATTGAAGCCGTGACATTCAGTTAATGCGGTGGCGCAATTCGATACTTCGCAGGTTTATCATGTAATCGGATCGCAATTAAACTTCACGATGACTTGGTGGCAGAGTCATAGTAGGTTATCTGAGTGAAAGGACATGTTGGACGACTGATGACCCATTAGTCATTGTATCATAAACATCTGATTAATCACCCAACTTCCGCACTAACCCGAATGCTCTCCTTCTGCAATGTCGCAATGTCGTCCTAAAAAATTAAATATACGTGTATAGGCTGTAAGACTGAACAATGAGCAATAAGATGAGAATGGTTGTTTGCAAAGCGTAACAGATAACCACTAAGAAACAAGGTTGGATGACTCATATGGGATTAAATTTACTTCCATTTTTTTATATAGTGCGGTATGATCTAACACACAATCGTGTAGGGTTGATACATTATATTTACTTGCTTCGTATTCCTCTGATGAGTGGAGTTTGATATTCTGTGATTTTACACTTCAGTTTCATTTGTGGAATGCGTGCTAAAATGTAAGCGAATCGTCTTTGTAAACTTTATGACCGACAGTAAATGAATTATCTCTTATACAGTATTCTGTCATAAGACGTTATACCTATGTTTCCAAGTACATACGGAACATCCTAAATAACATTCAGAATGTAGCACAACAAAATGCAGTAACTGAAATTGCCCAGGTATTTCCTACCGCAGTCATTGCGTAACAATGTTGTCCACAGAAATGCTCTCCTCCAAGAAAAAATCGGCAAGGGTGGGAAAAAATCAACACGGAAGACGCACGCGGCGATTCACGGCCATTCATGCACTGTCACGTCACCGATGGGTTGAATGGGTAATCGTTTGAACATTCGATTGTAGGCGCACATTACGCTAATTGAAACTCTCACCTGTCTGCATACCTCGTAAGGATGTACCAAGAGAAGGGATAAACGCAGAGCTGTAGTCATCGGTGATAATTTTGATGGTCCGGTTACCAGTTAACGTGATACGCGTAACGTAAATCAGGTTCTACCAACTAGTTTACGCCATCAAAAACAACGTGGATTCATCGTCTTAATCATAACTTGTGACTTCCAGTGGAGCAAGGTGTAAATTATTCTGCTCGATTTGATGGTTTTTCTTTAGCCGACTACCTGGTCATTCGTTTCATTCAGTAGTGATTGTTGTTCACTCACTTCTTCTTTTGGTGTCAACATCAGAAAAGTTATGATTGGATATAATCCACTACCCAACTGTAAGTAACGGCGGTCACAGAACTTCGACAGTTTCTCGTCTTGAGTTGACTTTTCGAAACATACAGATGGCTTGCCACTTCAAACTTCCAGTTAATGTGGTATGCGTCGGCAATCGGTCGGTAAGCATCATCAACAAGCAACTGATCAGGTGGTTCTAACCAATACGGTCGAACAACGGCATCCTACGAGGATACAGAACGTATAACGAAAGGAGAAGTCAGCAGATTTCGAAAGCGAATATACCGCGAGCTAAATTTTAGGTTCATGGTGTGGCCATAAAATTTTACGATATCCACCTGAAACTTACGGTTATCGTAAATGTTGGAATGTGATATAGTTTTGTAAATACACATTGCTGCTAAAGGTTCCGCCGAAAATGACCAAACTCGAGGAATTAGGCGATCCGGGATTTCAGGTCTACACAAACACACACAACTCCGTCGTATCCGAATAGCCTAAAAATAATATGTGATCGACCAGATAAAACGTAACATTAACATCGTCTAGTGCGGCTTTTTGTTGCGTTTGTAAAATGGGAGAATCTACTGAGATAGATTGACGGAACTCAGCCTAAATTGAGCATTTCTTTGCCGGATCACTGTTGACTTTTGATTTGCGCCCGATGTTTTTTTTAAATTTTTCAATGGACTTTGGTCGTTCTGCAATTCTGGATAAAGCCTAGGGTATTTGGAAACCGCCTCAACGAATACGCTGTATAGCTCCCATGAATCGTTGACTTTCATGAAACAAATACTCACCTTTGATAATTTTGATGCAATCAATTTGATCCGGGTAATCATTCGGGTAGAAAGGACTGGTAAATGTGTACAACAATGGACGTTTATCAGGTGAGTCCTTTGTCGAATAGGTATCTAGTTTTAACGGAGTTCTTAAACGATCCGACAGTCTGGAACCTGAGTCAGAACCGGAGGATCCGGAAAATAGAAAGGAGTTCGCGGTGGATGTGGGGTAAGTGAGTGTTGGTTTGTTTGAACTTCGACCTTTCCAATCAGGTGCAGAGTGTAGGTCATAAAGCGGATGTTTGAACGAACCAACAATGGTAGGTGATGTGTGGTCAAGATAGAAAGTGTTCACGAAATTAGCGCACACAGCAGACTGATTGGGCAGGCGGAACATGAGTTGTTCTTCGCTGGGTACTTGGACACCGATAACTGGTTTCAATGTGTTAGTTGCCATGTGCACTTTTCCGTAAGCAATAATTGACTGTGCGGCTAAAGAGAAACAAAAATGATGAACGCGTGAAGAGACATATTGCAGAGTGATTCAAATAAACGAAATTATTGCTCTATTTTCTTCAGGCCACCCGAAAACCGGCATAAACTCACCATTAAGTCAACAGGTTGGTTCAAAGGCCCCATAACAACAGTGTCAATCTTGTACTCTACTTTAAAGTAATACATAATACAAGTTTCATAATCAAGTCTTTGAATCTTAACATTTTTAAGCATTGTAGTCAGAACGCGTTAGAAGCAAGTTGTTCTCTTGCAGTGAAATTATTCCATACCTTGACTCACTCACTCTGGCCAATCCAACCTACACTAACTCAAGCTGCACAAGGCTAAGTAGGCTTGTCCAGATGGAGAACATACGTCCACGCGCGTGTCCATAGAGTGTGTGCAGACATGTCCTGTTTTCAACGTGTGTGCTTCGATCAGATAGACCGCACTACAAAATGCAATTGAAACACTCTCTCATGTGAGCCTACCGGGTAACCACCAAGCGTAGAGTCTACAGAGGAATGGCGGAAAACAAGTTATTCGCACTACGAACAGTGGACCAGTGCCAAAAGTGATCTGGAAAGCTGAGTTACGGCAAAGTAATTATTTTTGCCTGGTATGGAAATAATCACTAATATTCGTAGGAATAAGAGGGGGCATCTCAAATTCAAATGAGCCCTTCATTTTGTTTTCAACTGTAACTCAAAATAACATGGCTGACTCCCAGGATTACGATGCTGCACTTTCCCATATGACGGTTGTCGTGCATTTCTTCAATAAACCATAACTGCACATAGCAGAAGCAGAAAGTGAGCAACTGTGCTTTAAATCCCGATTCAGTCGCTTTTTGGAAAGATTCCTGATAGTTGTGCAAAATTTCGGTACAGGACAATTGTGGATAACTAACTGACAACTTGGGCTATTTTTTGAAAACCGTGTGGGAAGAACTGTTCAGTGTATTATAAATTTACAAATGCCCCCTTGACTTATCCCATAAAGTTTTGTCCAAATCGTCCTATATTTATTAAACTGATTGCTCGAATAAACACGGTGTATTGTTGCTGTTCTGAACATTCATTTTCAATTCGTGTTGACTGTCCATAAAGGCATTGGCTTAAGCGCGTAAGTGCGTCCATGTCAGCAGGCATGCGGGTGTGTATGAGGAATGTAACCATATTCATCTATCTAATCGTTCCCGTAGGAAACCTCACAGTGCAGAAAAAATGTTCATTTGTGCATTGGGAAAAGAATGAACCAATCCGAAAAGGGTAAGAAAGGATTGGCGGACTGAGAATCGAATCTCAGATCAATAACTCGACTCAGACAAAATATGCTGGCCGACGAAAATGGTTCGAACTCATCTCGCCATCTCTGTTCACACAATTCCGACATAGGGCAGAAACAAGGCAGTCAACCCCGGATGGAAAGAGAGATCATAAATCATTTTAATCAGTTTCAGCCTGGCTCCACACATCGTGGATAGCGAACAACTCAAACGTGAATGAACAAAAGCAGAGGTCGATAACATCTGTCAAACTAACTATAACATAAATAACAAAATTACGTAGGTGCAAAACAGTTGAACATTTATTCAAACGAACTAACAGAGAAGAAGTAACCAATGGAAAGCCTGCTGAATAAAAAAACCTATTTCATCAGAACAGAAGAAAAACAAAATTTGCTGTGTCAGCATTTCGGATACTAGATAGTAACTGGATCACTCTGAGTTGTTTCTTCCACCTTCTTAACACTAATCATTTGAATCTCTCTTTGTCCCACAGGAGTGAACTCAACTTTAGATCACTAGATGTGGCAGTGACAGGTTACACCTTCCTGTCTATCGCTAAACAACATAAGATATCATTATCCTCGGTTCATCAGTTTCGTTCTGTTTACAATCGAACAAGATTTCGTTAATTACAGATAGGAAAGAGTTGACAAGAAAAACTCTGTTAGCAAATGACTATCCTGAAGACTACTATGAGACCCATAAGACAATTAACAATTGCAAAGAGTCACGCCAATTAACTGAAAAAGAGGACATCTTTCTACTTTTCCAATTCGAGTCTACTCCGAACCTCATGTATACAACTGTGCAGTTGCTCTTGGTGTGAACCACTCAAGGATTAGTTCAATTTAATTCAACCATCCTCTCTACCATTTTGCATACTTGCACTGCCATTGACGTTTATATCTGTAGAACAGAAAGACAACTATCTCAGCCAGTAATTGAACAACTTTTGAATGGGTTGCCAGAATTGATATCAGCGACCTAACCGGATGAATACTTTGTTCGAAGTCACACATCAGTGAATGCAAAATACGTCACGATATACTACCGCCAAGTTTATCCAGTTAGTTCAATCAAGATACGGTTTACTCATCCGGGACCAGGAGTTCTTGGTTTTCAGAGGTGATGTACTAGTCTGGATTCAGCGCAGTACTCACCAAGCAGAGATTGTCCGAAAGCACCGCTGATGTGGTGCTACCCTAATTTATTGTTCCTGTCAAACGGAAGATCATGATTTTAATACTTCCAAAACAGCTGTCACTTTGAAGTGTGGTAATCGTTTTTTCTTAGTTGTGATCAGGTCACCTGCCTGATGTGGGTTGGAACCCGAAATTCCTTAGACAAGCTAATGATCAGTTATCAGGTCTGAAGAGAATTAGCCCTTGCAGGATCCAAAATTACTAAACGTATTTCACGGGATTGGACGTAATTGGTCTCTCTAAGGAAATTGTCCATTTTAAGAGGTTTGAAGTCTAAGGTGAAAACTGCATTCATGAAAACCAGCGCATCATTCATAGAACTTGTGAATGTTCTGTATATTGGCAGAACATAGCGTGACAGGTTTATATTTTTATCGCTGCCGTGTACACTAAGAGGACTGTAGTAAACAGAAATTATGCAATGTACCACAACCACATTTAGTCCGAAGATAACATGTTTTAGTTGTGCAATAGTGGTTGAGCTATTTTGTGAGTCTGGTTCAAAAGCGCTCGGCTCAGGGTACTTGCCAGAAATAGCAACTCACTGTAATCCAACTTCGTTATACCGATTCATTCAATGACGTGTTATGATAAAGTTGCTTCCGTAAATATTACTGTCAGCAGCGCCATTAAGACGCAATTTCAAAGACGGGTCTGAGAGCCTATGGTGCCAGCTGGGTTCACAGCATACACCGGTTGATAGCACAGCATGGTCTGATGCTTGTTGAGGTTGTCGCCATTCGTCAAACGAGTCAAGCCACATGTATGTAGAAACAGACAGGTGTCCCATTTTTCTGGTAGAATTACACTGTTTCTAAAGTTGTGTTTTGTCTTCTCTATCATCCTACTGTTTTTGAGGACGCATACAGTTGGGATTGTCACCCTTCCCGAACACAACTCTTCGACAGCTGTCCCAGTAATATTGTAGCGAATAGCGTCCTATAAAGCACAATCTTTATTGTCTAACTCCCTGATTGCCATGCTGCATACGCGCCCGCCTTTATGAATCAGAACTGCAGACCACAACAACCCCCGATTCCCGTTCACACGTCGTGTTCACATCTGCCCAGTTTATGTGTGTGATCGGCGCCATTTATCCCGGCGGTTTTCTGCTTGCCACTCCTCGTCAGTTGGTCCGATTTCGTTGGGTGATAGCTCGTCCGGCCGTTGGGATTCTCCGCTTTGACCGTATCTTACGACCGTGTCAATATATTTCTGCGAGTGTTGAAATAATCGCAACCCCCGACCTGGTCGTCCATCCTATTTTGTCTTTCGTGTATCGTCCGTTGGTCCGATCCAGTCGAGCGATGACTCATCAGGTCGCCCATGATGTCCCCGATCCGTTTGTCGTAGGCTTTTGGACGTACCTCTCCATGCGTTGAGGTAATCAGCCGAGTGTTGGAATACCCGCAATAATCGACCACAATATGTTTTAAGTCACTTTTATTTTCAACCACACATCTATAGATTTCTTATCCGATCTTTTATCTTAGTTACTGTAACTATGTCTGCTTGTTCTGTTTGTTCAGTACAACAACTTTGTTATGATGACGGATGACACCCAAATGAAACTTTTGTATAAAAACGGCTTCTGCTCTATCGTTGACTGTTGGCAGCATAGGCTACTTCAAATTTATTTCTTCCTTCAGGTCAAACTGGTATATTATACGTGAAATTCTTAAGGATAGTTCGTGCGAAAAAGGAAAACATTGGACTAACTGAGAAATGAAAAGAAGAAAAATCCAGGTTACCACTAGTTTAAAAACATTTGAATCATATATCCGCACCACACTTGAAGTTATTCAGTTTTCAACTGAGTCTTGTATTGTGTCCACATGTTCTAAGCAGGTTTACGTGTATTTATTTTCCAATGAAATCTAGGCTTCTTAGTCAGGTGGTTTATACTAATCTAAGGTGTTAATCGTCGGTCGCTTAAAGTCTCAAATGACAAAATATTTATAATTTTCCCGTTGAAAAAATGTTTTTCGCAATTTTTACGCACTCTTCTCATTCAGATTTAGTTTACACGCGATTGTGGTTGCAATTCTAAATGTGAGAGTATAGGAACAGTGACTAGGAACTGCTCTTTAGAACTTTAAGAACTAGGGCTTTTCTTTCGATCGGACAAGGATATACCTTAGTGATGAACCTTAACCAAAGCAGGTTTAATGTTCAGTTAGATGTGGCTCACCGAAAAGCTTGTGAATGTGAGGGTCCAGACTGAATGTGGCGGGCAGGCAAATTATTACTTACAATTGTCCCGAGTACCCGTCAGTTGATTCGATTAATTTCCAACGAATATTCTACGCAATTTAATAGCATCCAAATGCTTCCGTTTGCACACTTGTAGTCTTTAAACGGTTACATTTGGAAACATTTCAGACGTCAACTCAACAATAGGCACCTCAGGCAGCAGGGTTGTGGCTAAAATGGATCGGGTACTCCTACTCATGAGGAGGACCTAGGACCGACTGTTTCAAACGACTAGTCTGTCTCCCAGATGTACATCAGTGGTCAAGATGACGAACTCAGCGCCTGGGTTACTCACTGAGCCGTTGGACGCCCCAACTCAAAAATACTTTCGATTGGTTCTAATAGGTTGTTGTAGTCTGTACTTGGAGAAGGTGTACAATCTTTCTGTCAGTTTATTAGGGAGGATAATGAGTTTGCTCCCTTAACACAGTGAAAAACCACAAAGTGAAACACGACACTACGCTCACTATTTTATCCAGATAGATTGGGTGAACTGAAATAGCCAGAAATGCACTATCGACGTAACAGATAAAATTTATTTCAGGCAGTAAGATTCTTTATCATTTTCGGCACCTGCTACGAGCCGTCTTTTCGCTTAGCTCAACTAATCATCTCAGCGATAAATTTCCGAAGGTATAACACCATACATGTTGTCCAACTTTCAGAGGACACTCGTTTGACTTCTTGATGTGTTCCAACTAACATAGCCTATAATAACAGCGTCACCAGCCGAATAACTTAAGCATAGACTTATTGCGCCTATTTGAAACACCAGGTCAGTCGCTTAAACAGAGAAGTCACCAGTCACTAGTGAAATGTAGATACGCCCGACAAATCACTATCATTGTTATCAATCTTTCATGTGCTGCACATTGTGGTATGCTGATCATATGCTTGATAAGTCATATTGTTTGACTTCTACCCTCTTACTGTTGCCACCGTTTTGAAGGTAAAATCACTTCATCGACATTTCTTCCTAATGGTAGCAATCGTGCAGAGTTAACTAATTCTAGTACTGTAACCAGTTCTGAAACTTATACCATAGTTTATGTAGGGTGTTCTGCATACATTGACACGCTGAAAAGCTTCAGCCACAGAGGAACATCTAAGTATATAGCATACGGAATTGAAATAAGTTACAATGAATATTTATTAAGGGTTGAATGTGCAAAAACGACTGCGCTGAAGAATCTCGAACACGACTTAACTTGGACCCTGTACAACAAGGTTCATGTCACAGTGTCGAATATGACTGGAAACAAACAGTTTAGGTTATGTGAAACAGTTGATTCCCTTGAACAGTTTGAACAAAGCAGTTAGAACTGGAACACTAGTAAATGCATGCATTTTGTATTGACTCGTCAGTACCAAATTTACAATAACACGGGTGCGTTTTTTATAACAAACAACTAGAGGGGTTGATGATCAATAAGCGGGATAGGTCATTAAGTCCAGAGAAGGGTCAAGTTCACGAACAGTTGTTTCTGAACGCAGAGAGTTGGTTTGAGTCGGTTGGTTGCGACTACTTCGGCAAACCGTAAGAATCTTGGGTTAGAATGACGTAACAGGACTCTGAATGCACAAGTTTAGTTATGCCCGTCTACGTTCTTTACATTTTTCTCCTAGAAGTCACTGATGGAGCTAACGTTTCAATGCCGCGCTTTGTATTCAATTTTTATTCATTCCACCTAAATTTTGAATCCATTTTCAATATGTCTGAAAATCAGGCTATTCAATTACCGACTATTAGTCAATTCCAGTTCCATTTCATCACCAAGTGACAAACGCGCTTACATTTAAAATTTATTTAACTTTGTTAATTGAGCGAACGAGTTTGTTCATTTTTGTACTGCGGAGTTCGAAATCAAAATTGTGTTTGTGTGTTCAATTGTCAAGCGTGTAAAAGTTAGACGAAAAATCTGTATGTCGTCGGTAACAATTTTCATTAATGACTTCCCTCGTGCGCGTTAGTAATCGATCCAGGCAAATTGAAAGTAATCAAGGCAAGCACAAAGTGGGTAATGAAGGTGTCATGGTAAAGGCTAGGTGTAAAGTGACGAGTCAACACTATGTTCCCGTGACTGACGATGATCAGTTAAAGGCATGTGTGCAATCAGGGTAAACTGAATTATGTACGGTCGATTAGACAGGGCTATCAAAAGACCGGTGGTACTGAAAATAGGAAGGGATCATCGTTTTACTGATTCAGATTGTCTGGTCCGTCCAACCTCAACTTTAATTCAGCTAGTTCGATCTAGGTCATCCGCCGTGAACAACAGATATCATATCCATCTACTCCACGAATAACCTGTGTGGCAGCCGTTATATTGTGAATAAGCGTCACTGTGTGGTTCCAAACCTCTGTCTAAGTAAATCAACATCTTCTCTCATCACAAGAGTTACGACTGCGGAATGGTTGGTCGTGATCCGATAGTCTACGCGGTTCCAAAGTGAGTTCCTGTTCTTCCTCTCATATTCGCTTATATTTTCGCGTTCTCGTGCGATCCGTGTTATTTGTACATACTTATGTATACAGCAGACCACAGTTGAATAGAAGTACCAGTATGAGATCGAGCTTATCTCCATTCTACCATAATTTTTCCGAAGACTAGCTTATGCAAAGCCTTAGTATTTAATTATTTATATGTAACTATCCGCTCTCTCAATAAGATGGAGATAGTTCACGTTGAACACCACCCACAGTCGATCGCAGCTATCGCAATCCCATAGAACTTCCAATCAGCCTCCTTCGAAGAGGTATGATTCAGTCGTGTCTAACATGAGGTCAAGGACGCAGTGCTAAAATACAGTTGACTCGTGGACAGCGTGGTCAGAGTTCTAGTCCCGGCAGTGACAAGGATGTGCGCTACTGACGAGCTCTAATGAAAATGGAATTCAAGTCTAGTGCTTCTTTTAGAAAGCAGCCGATTAGAAAGTCTTTGGGAATGCGGCAGCTGCAATCAATGTGGGTAGTGTTCACCTTAGAATTAACCAAATTCCCGGCCGTTCATAAGTAAGATGGAGATAATTAAGAGTAACCAAAACTCGTCGCAATGTCATCCCTCCTCGAAAAATTGTCATGAGGCTTACTTCACTCACGTCGATCGCTTCTTTTACGGAAAATCGTTTGTGCTTTATCATTTTTTGTTAATTTCAGAGCTATGAAAAACAGTCTCTCTGGCTATCTTTGAACAGTATTGAAAAGTAGTTGATGGTTCGATTAGTTTCAACTTCAGCATCACTTATACTCAATCAGAGCTTTCGCATTCAGATAGAACGTCCAGCCAACCTATTTCAGAATTGGATTAATTAGCTTAACCTTTGTTCAACAACATAACCACTGTTTCATAACCCTTGCTGTACGTGCAGATAGCAGTACATCCTTACTCTCACTAACAGCTGAACTACGATTCAAGTACCCGTTAGACCAGAGTGATGACCACAACGCAGCTAACTTCGTGTCATTCATAGATCATTAAAACAGATATATCCATTCAGTAATTTGAACAAAAGAGTTAGAAGACGAACACCGGTAGATTCGTATTGGCTTGTCAGCACCGAATAACCAATAAAACGGGAAACATCAAATTTAACGTCTACAGTACTTGGGGGTATGAAACAGTGGCAAACAGCAGTGGTAAACACGGTTGCTTCATGAACAACGTGGCCGTGATTCTAG
>LUCH01001120.1:74477-109186 GCA_013368495.1 Paragonimus heterotremus
AGCTGGGGGCTTACGATTCTGTGTGACTGCAGTGACCGGTTTTGAGACCTGTTCGTGAACTCACTTAGGCTCGTCTTCTAACTGTTTTGTTCTAATTACCGAAAGGATATAACTTTTTTTAAATTTCTAAAGTGGCGAATTCCCATCGCAGATACCAAACTGTTGCGTCGTGTGGTTAACTTGAAATGCAAGGTTGCTAGTGAACGGGTGAACGTGGAACTATTTCGCAGGTGTATGAGTGATAATCGGTATCCACATAAGTTTCTCAAGCTATTACGAGTGAACAAGCTCAATCCAAGCAATACTAATCTCCGACGTATCAACTCCTAGCATTTAGAGGCATGGCAAAGGCGTCTGACCCAATTACTTAAAACTCGTCATCGCCTACAATGTGTTGTTAACAGGTATTCGTTATGTTGTCAGATCATTTTCGTCAATTTTTGTAAAACTGTGATTGATCGACCGGAGACTACTGCTGCTTCTCATTTCAAACGAATGTTAACCAAACCAGAAGGTGAGCGTATTACTGTGGACCGGGGTAAGCACGTTCAGAACATTTCATCCGTGCCAGTCGGTGCTCTACAGTTGGAAGCACTTTTGTTAGGCTTGGATTATAACATACCTATACGCAGACCTAACCGAATATGTGTAGAAGCACAGTTTGAGAACCTGATTGATCGGCTCTCGAAATTAACATTGAGTAACGTCTATACTTTTAACTGGTTCAAAAATAAGCTCACTGATGTTGCGTATGAGTGTTTGCATACTCGTGTGAACGACAAATGTTCGATAACAGCTCGGTACATTCGGGCTTTGCAGGAACTCAAACCGAAAAATGTTGTAGTCCTCAAGCCAGACAAAAGCTCCGGAGCAGTAGTTATGGGTAAGACGAGCTTCGTAGAAAAAATCCTATCAATCCTGAATGATAGACAAAAATTTCAACTTCTAGACAAAGAAGAAAACATGTGTTTAATAGAAGAAAGAATCAGCCACCAGTTAGAAATAATTCTTAAACATGGCTGGATAGATGAAAAGACATACAAATACGTAAAACCCGGCGTCTCCTCGTTGCTTCAACTGTAAGGTCTTCCCAAGACCCACAAGCTGGGTATGCCACCTCTACCTATATTAGCTATGTCTAATTCAACTCAGCACAAAATGGCTGGATGGTTGGTCGAGATTTGGAAGCCAACCATTCAAAAGTTTGACACCTGTAGTATCAAAGACTTGCTAGAACTTGCGGATGAGTTGGATCGAATCAATATCAAGAATGAATATATGTGTTCCATAGATGTTCAATCTCTTTTTACCAATATCCTCTTGAGAGGAACTGTTGATTTTACGTGTGAACGGATTGTTGCCGAAAAAATTCATATACCCATCTCAACTGATTATCTGAAAACGTTACTTTTATTGTGTATGGAGAATGTCAGTTTTAATTTCCTAAACACACCGTACAGATAAATTAGCGGAGTAGCGATGGGGAGTCCATTAGGCTTCCTTCTCGCTAACTTTTTAATGATCATGATAGAAGGGCAACTAATTGATACCATCTCACAACTCTCATACTACAGACACTATGTAGATGATACCCTGGTCATTGCTAAAAGCTGAGAGCTCCCTGAACAATTTGACCTGTGGCTTAACGGCGTTCATCCCATCTCAAGGTGACGTGTGAACCAGAAAATGGTGGCAATCTGCCTTACTTGAACATACTCATCACACGAAAGGCCGACGGATCAATAAAGCGTGGCATTCGCAGGAAACCAACACGTTCTGGTCAGTATATGCATTTTAATAGTTCCAACTCAGTGAAATATAAGCGGAGTGTAGTGAGAACACTGTTCACCAGAGCACGCCGCATTTGCACACCCGATTGTGTTGAGCAAGACTTAGAAATGCTTAAAACGACTTTGTAGGATAATGTACACCCCAGAAACCTTATTTATCGTCACAGCGAATGGAGGCCCAAAAGCAGTAAAAATGATGAGGTCCAGAAGAAATTAGTGTATATTGAGCTACCATTCAAAGGGGATGTCGCGACGATGCGAACAACCCAACGAAGTGTCTCTTTGTTGAAACGTACTTACAACGCAGTCGAATTGAGGGTCCTTAATCAAACTCGAAGGTTAACTGTGTCTATAATCAAAGGAGGTCAGCCTATTAGTGTAAAATCATACTATTTACCAATTCTCATGTAACTGCGGAGAAAGTTACATGGGCAGAAAAGATAGATCAGTGATCTCAAGAATGAAAGAACGTGTACCTAAGTGAGTTCACGAACAGGTCTCAAAACCGGTCACTGCAGTCACACAGAATCGTAAGCCCCCAGCTTCGTTGATCGGACGACACATCCTGTCAACTGGCCACAACGTGAACCTGACCTCAGCCTTCACCATCATAGTACGACACCACAAGCCACGGTTCCTAAAATTGGCTGAAGTCATTGCCATAAACCGGTTCGAACCTGTGTTGTGTGTATAGAAACAACTATTTGTGAACCTGAGGTTGCCATGGCCTGAAGTCGTAGTGAGTGTCATCCAGATCACATGGTTGGACGTTTTTGTTATTTTCAAGTTGAACATCATGCACAATTGATCCCAGCCGTTGCATTCCCATAGACATTCTAGCCGGTCCCTTTCGAAAAGAAGCACTAGATTCGGGTTTCATTCTCATTAGAGCTCTTCACTAGTGCATATCCTCGCCATTGCCGGGACTAGAATCACGGCCACGTTGTTCATGAAGCAACCGTGTTTACCACTGCTGTTTGCCACTGTTTCATACCCCCAAGTACTGTAGACGTTAAATTTGATGTTTCCCGTTTTATTGGTTATTCGGTGCTGACAAGCCAATACGAATCTACCGGTGTTCGTCTTCTAACTCTCTTATTCTTATCAAGATCCAACCACTTTGACTCTATTTATAAAAGCTGAAAACAAAGCTTGCAGATCCAACATCAAAGTCCTTAGCTTTATCCCCAGTTTTCTCGGTGCAACCACAACTGTTGCGGACAGTAAACATATGACAACGATAACATAGACATTATATAAGAGTCGCTTTAGTAAGCGATGGAATGAGATCACCTAAACCACACAGTAATTTAGCCCTTTCAGTGATGCGAGAATGTTCAAGGAAGGCGGATGAATGATAGAAAGTTAAATAAACATCCTTAGAACCAACATGATCAAGTAAAACAATAAGCCTGGTTGGAATCAAAAAAATGAAGTGATCTGGTAGTAACCGCGTTCATTTTTAAATACACTCAAGCCATATCACACCATGACATTACGATTCGCCGTTGACATGACTGAAGCTCACGCGTGCATTTAAATATAAATTGCGCAGTTAATAATAGCAGGATTGACAAGATCCCTAGTTAGGGTTCACAGTAAATGAGGCTAAGAATGTTTCTGTACATGTGAAACTTAGTTGGACGTTCGCGGAAGAAAAATCATTCATAGAGAGCTCCCGTTCCGAAAAGTCGATCATAGTAAGATAGCTACTGTGAAAAACATAAATGAAGTGGAGTGGCGAATTAACTTAACCATAAACTATCAAGCAGTTTGCAGGTGTTCTTAAGTATGTAGCAAACAATGGCTGATAAACAGCAAACACAGGAGATTTGGTGTATCCTTGCTCTACCGCAAGTGTTCTGATGGTTAGTTTGTCTGGAAGTTCGGTTTGTTGTCTTGAATTTGTGCATTAAGAACTTGTTTGAATTCACCTATTAATGACACTATTACGATAGGCTCTAACAGATTTTTCAAAACTAAACACGCCAGGAGGCCGGACCGGTATTGTCTGAAAGTCAGACGGCTCACCTGATGAATCAGCCTTACCAAGATGGTTATTTGGCCCGAGCAAAATTACTGTTCATAGTGGATGATGAAATTGATGAAGGATCCTGTCTGCTATGAATAAGTCCATTTCGACTTCTCAACAGTCTGTTCAGAAATGTCTCAGTTTCCCCAGCTTATCTGCATAAGGTAGTGAACGTTTCGTTTTAACCCCCCTTGCATTTACTGGCTGTACTAGTTTGAAACGGCAATATCGTTCCTGGAACACTGACAACAAGTTCGTATAATCGAATCAAGTTAAGGGTGCATCAGTCAGTTGGACACAATAAAAAGCAGTCCGAGTTAAGTGATTCAAAGGCATTGTCTCAGTAGCCGAGATGCACATAAAAACTAGTGATGAGTGACGGAAGTCAAGATTTCCTTTGCCTTCCATTACCTTTTAATAGCTTTAGGGTGCTTGATTCTCCTTTACATTCTTTGTTCTGTGACGTATTTTAGTGACATCGTTGCCTACCATGAATATAGGATGGACAGATCTTTGAATTTGGAGCACTAATGGGAAAAAATTAAACACATAAGGTAGAAACTCCATTGCAAACGACAAGTAGCACAATATCATTTAAGAACTACACGTCTTCGTTTGTTGGCTAATAAATAAACGCAAACATTCTTCATCACCAAGTTCACAAAAGCAAATGTTATATTGTTCTTAGACCAAACAGTTGATTGTTTGTTACTCATCGACTGGTCTATATTTCTTAAGGATAACAGAGAACTGTAGTAAACATGTTCATTACGAACAATTTTCTAACAGTTTTGTCAACAGATCTATTTAGACAGTATAAAAAGTTATCGGAAACCGTCGGGGAACATACTAAAGCAAGGCAATTATTCGAGAGAAAAAGAAACTTACATAATAAAGAAAACACGACGATCCGGTAGAAACACAGTGCAGTTGGACAGGTAAATATTGCCATGTTTTGATGCAACTGTAAGAAATGCAAACGATGACATTAGTTTAAAGGAATAGCTCTATTTTCACGCATTAAAAACCACGTAGTGAAAAAATGGCTTCTCATAATAATTTGGGAATTATGATTCAACGCAAAGAATTAACTACATCTAGTAGTCAAAACTTGTGGAAAACGAATGCTATCTTCAGTGTTTGTGAGTATTTGCGGAGATGGTCAGAAAAAGTCAAAATTTCCTTAGGACTGCGTCTGAGAAAGTATTTCTCGAATACTATCTACAGGAGGTGACAAACGATCGTTTTCGGCAGTTCTCTGTTGAAAAAAATGCAAAAATACAAAAGTTTTTCAACCGTATAATTACATTTCTTAAAATAGGTAAGATAGAAGTGATGGGTTGACCACCGATGTTTAAATATAAAACGCTCGACTATTCGAAACAAAGCAAATGCTGTGTAAATTGGGTTTCATACATGCATTATACCGCTACAACAGTCAGTAGTATAACCTCTGTGTTGGATGATCCAATTGTATTCATGGAACTCACAAACTGTGTCCGAATTACTCTTGTCAACACAGAACAGTCTCATATAACTGGAAGACGATCGATGTTTTTGTGGGTAATATCTGCTGTTCATTTGGCTTTGACTAACATTGCTGGACTTTGCATGCAATGAGAACACTTTCTTGTTATCAAACTTGTTAGCAGAACTTATCGAGTTTGAGGTTACTGCGTTGTTGGATACTCAGTTGGTTCCACTGTCTAGCCAAGCAAGATTGGTTCTTTACCAGAGCAGAGAAGTACCTTATCATACGAACCACTAATTTCACCGTAAAACTGCAGGAACACTAGTAGGGAATGGATAGCTTACTTTTTAGATTCAAAGTTTCAGGTTATTAGCGCCTTCCACATCCACAGTATAATTATGTTTGTCGCACATATATCGAAATTTGCAATTGTACAGTAAACACGCTTTATTTTGATGGACTAACGTTGGAAATAGGAAAATGATAGTACTTGATAGTGAGACCGTCTTGAAGTCCACTGAACATACACATTTCGTTTCACGTTGAATCCATTGAAACTAACATGTTCCTTTCGCGTTTAACTTCCTGTTGTGTTCTTCTCAACCCATTCATTAGTAACTTCTGTGTTAATTTTACGCAGATCCACAAATGTTGCACTGCATATGCTGGTTTCAAGTGAGGAACCCACAACAGGTCTTCAGTTTTTGAACTCTTCGATAAACCCATCACTTGAAAAGTTTTCGACAGATGACACGTGGCTTAAGTAAAGCTCGATTATTTGTTTGCAAGAAAGCACAATGTGGACTGTATAAGGTTAGACCTAGAGTCATTAGGGTATTGAAGTTCGTTCTTTTTTACCTCTTGAACTTACTTTTCACTCTTTTTCTGTTCTCGGTTGTAAGGTGGTTAGGCTCTGGTGTAGACCACTGAATAACTTCTGTCTTATCAAAATACCCACCTTTGTAAGTTCATGTTGAATTCTAAAGATGTTAGAACTCAAATTAACCGACCTAGAGAGACTTATGAAGAGTTAGTCCCATGATACAGTTGCAAAAGTCAGCAACAACTCTGCAGAACCTAACGATTGAGCAAGACAAACTCTAAAGTAAAACTCTGATTGGTTTCATTTGATGACCTACTAATAAGCAGTTTTCTTAATTGACTCTAACCAAAAGTGGGTACAAGCTGTGTGTTAAGCAAAGTTATGCATCCATCGGATTTTGGCTTCCATGAGCAACTTCAAATAAAAAGTGTTTATATCAGAGTTTCATTAAAAATATATTAAACACAATTTTGGTTTCTTGCAAAGTTTTACAAGTTTGCTGTTGGCACATGTATAGCATGCGGGAAAGAGCGTTTTACTGTTACACAATCCGGTCGATCAAAATGAGACGCCGAGATGAACTGCTGAACTGTATGCGCGTTCATAAATAATACCCTGGTCTCATCAAAACTGTTCGTGAAAGCCTAAAGTACTCAGAAACCACAAACAGAAGTCTGCCGTTTTGTGGCCAACACATGCAGCTGGTTGTGAAGATCATGCTACCGCCATATATATATATATATATATATATATATATATATAATCGTAGTGCAGAATACTAGGTAGAAGCGAACAAAGCTGACATATATGCAGGCGCCCCAAACTAAAATTTAAAGGAAATAACAAACCTATGGGCGTCCTAACATCCAGTGATTGCTTCCGTGTGACAGCATTAGTAGACAAAGATTGAGGTATCACAATATTTCACGGTTTGGACAGGATCAGACTAAATATAGATTAAATCAAAAACTTTAGGTTAATAGAGCAGCATTATAACCACAGTGAAGAACACCAGCCACGAAGACAATATGACTAAAACGTACCTCACGTTCACTCATCTGAATCATTTTCACCCTACGATCCAGAGATAGAAGACATCCCTTCCGCGACCACTTACTCCTCAAACCATCCAACACTGCCGTGAATCTTCTGTCCAAATCTGCTAGACTTCGACGCTGAGATGCACAATTTACACGTCCTGACTATCTTTTCTGAGCTTTAGTTTGGAGTGAAATTCAAAATCCCGGGCAAACAAATAATTGCCGTAACAAAAAACCTATGTCAAACTCAAGAGAACCAGAGCAATGTCTGCTTAACTCATGGAACAAAACTACGTTAATTATTGCACATTCTCTAGGTCAACGGAACAAACCTGAAGCCAGATTTCAGCGCGGAGTTCAAATTTCAACAAAGTAATCTGCGCACTTCGGTGATCCGTCTTGTAGCTTACGCAAAGACAAACTGGATTTAGTTTGATGTAACCGTCATACCAACTCCTGCCGGAAGAAATGAACCCACTTTGGTCCCCAAAAGTGTGTCGTGTAGAGTTTAGGGAGATTTGTTTCTTTAGAAGCAAAGGCTTAATTTGAAAGCTTTAGTGGGAGGTAAAAGGCCCTTAATGAGAATGTTTTCCCTAGGTTTGTGCAGAGTCTAACGATGTTATGCAAATGTGTTCTTACACACGAAACGAGAAAGTGAACGACACAAGCCCCACTATATACACCAATGCACAGGTGGACAACTGCAGTTCGTAGGTTGCCTAACACATATTCCAACGTTTTGTTAATCTAAGCATTCAATCGTGGTCTGGTAATTTGGAGTACATTTATCTTTTGTGGATAGTGTTGTCGGACCTAAGCAAAACAACTTACAGCAAGTTTTCTCATTTAGGAGGCTGATCAGCATGAAACTTTTGTTGGAAACTAAAACCTTGTCGTATACTTCAGTGGGGTCATTCGGATCTGTTTTACTTAAGCGTGTTACTCAGATTGACTGTCTTCTGCACAGCATGTTTATTCCGCAAAATAAGAGAAGATATTTTACGTTCGTAGTATGTCAATTCAACTTACGTTCAACATAAGTGTTCGTGCTCACAACTGAGGGAGTTTTTCACGTAATGCTTATTTTCGGGTGCTTACATTCTATTTGGAAATTTGATCCAGGTTGCCAGCAAGACGAACGTATCGCCTGCATTATTGATCAAAGCGGACATGAAATAAAAGGTCAAGGACCGTGGCAATAATTTCTGAAAGACAGCCCACAAATTCCAAGCAAAAATCTCCTTTGAATTAAGAATGTACTGAACCGCTGATTAATAGCTTGATACGTTTTACCAGGTAGAACGGACCACGAGTAAGTAACTTGACTAGACCTTTCAATTAGATCTTTGAGTTCACGTGCTGCTGATAAATAATGCACGTTATAGTTGTAGAACGTACAAAATCTCACTAATGTACACACACATACACGCTAACTGTGTGACCGCGGAATTCCCAGTCAAGGCTAATTGGTGGATAGAGTGCACTTGACTCTCCAGTTACAAGATGATGCTATCCGGTTAATCTCTAAAATATCCAGCCTTGGCTACGTGTATTGACGCGCACCCTTGAAAGTTTGCGTTAGATGAAATCGTAAGCAAAGCGGTAATGCACCCACTTCTTCAAAATTAAGATACCACAAAGTCTAAGAAAACCTAAGACCTCAAAAGTCCTAATGTGAATTCTGTGTTCCCGGTTTTCGGGTACAAATTCCAACCAATTTACGGACATTATAATAGATTTTTCAAACACAACGTAGTCACTGCACTTCATCCTAAGTGTTGATAAAGAGCCTATGTTCATTTTACTCCAGTTTATGCGACAATTTGTTAATGAACGAATAAATCGGTGTGTACATTAGTCTTGATAAAACAAGCCGCTTTATTGGAAAGTTGACTCCTTTCCAAACTGAGGCTCAGAAATATTCTCAAACATAAACTACCTTTCAACGAACAACCAGTGTGCATTATTTTGCATACTACTGTTGTACAGCAAAGTGTACCAGCCATAAGACTAGGGGGTGGTCCAGAAGGATCAATGAGAGATATCCAGCATAGGTCAGAAATATGGTTACATAGTCAACCTGTAATGCTATTCTGTCACATTTTGTCTGGGACAGCCGTTAGCTAAATGCGCCAAAAGCAATGGGGCTCGTATACATGCAAACTCGTTGAACTAACTCGATACAGTCAAGCAGCGGGTTCTCATTAGGCTGGAGTCAGTCGTCGTCAAAATAGATAACCAAACGGTCACGGAAACTTGTTGTTCACGCTTCACAACCTACTTGGCTTTGGATTGTCCACCGTCCTCTGATACATCGCCTACATAAACAGTTAGCCTCGGACGTGATACGTGAAGCTTTCCCTTGTTTAAAACGATAAACACTATCATTTTTTTGAAATAGACAAGTGAATCCACTATCGGGTATTTTTTTAAATTGTATTCTGTAAATACCGGGAAGCAGTGAGTCTGAAACTTTAAAACACTGTAAGATCAACCACATGGCGGTCAACGTGGTTGCCTCAGAAGTAATTAAGTCCAATACCACTGGTGGGCCAATTGACCAGCATTGAAAAAAAAACAAGCGCACGTAAGCTCCGGACTAAGCAAACCACAAAAAATAGCACATTTCTAGAGGTTCACTCTCCCCCGTTGTTTTCACTCGAACGTTCTTAAGAGTACTCATGTCTGTTATGTCAAATGATGACACAATTCAAGACGAACAACCTGTTAAAACATCTAAACGACATCAAATCTGTTCGGGAGCGTATAATGTCACACCATCAATTTTCTTTAAGATCATTAACAGTTTGTAGTAATGACCGGTCCATGTTGACTAGTGAACACTGAAGCTGCTCTTTCAGAGGTGACTGTTTGACAACGCAGCACGCATGTACTATTTTATCATCTGGCCATTTGAGTTACAACCACGGCCAGCTGAATAACCAGGCTCATGATCACCATTTTAAAAATTTGCGAAGTAATTTCTAGTAGAAATCGCCGCACACTGTGGCCTTCACAGTCTGGATATCATAACCAAGTTTTACTCACCAATCTCTCCTGAGCTACCTACTAATGAGCTTTTTAATCCTATCAGTCGAACATTACACATTACACCCTTGAGTACGAATAAGTAAAATATAAAATTACTCTCAGTAGTGAGTCATAGGCAGCAATCATACGACGGTTCGTTAAATTATGTTCGTTAATTTACTGGTTCATCGTAAATACTCCCATCACTTAAGGTCCTGGATACGTAACAACGTCACAGGTTTTGGGCAGTTTCCATCTAATAAACAATTACCCACTTTTAGATAAGGAAATCTACCGCATTCTTCTCTTTGTAACACTCACCATGAGTACGGAAAAAGAACACTTTCCAGTCGGTAATAAGCCGTTGGAATCCTACTTTTAAAAGTTACTGGCATTGAAATTCGCAATTCAGTTACTGAACAGACAACCTCTAACCTGGATATCACGCCAAGTCCAGGTTTACTGAATTGTGACCAGTGAGATAAGTCGGTTGATTTGACAAAAATATAAATAGGTGCACGACAGGGACATTCGTGTATACTGTTCAGAAACGTAGCCTTTTCTGGAAACTAGGATCTAACCAGACTCGGTATATTTGCCCATGAATATCTGCGTCGCTTACCAATTTTGGAACTCTGTGAGTGCCCAAAACGTCGTTAAATATGACAGTGCACTGTAATTAGTAGCATGTCTATGTTCACTTAAATTAATCCCGTTTACTCCGGCGTTTTGATTCTTTTCTCCGGAATAACAGCACTTATATTTGGTCCAACGTCTGCTAATTCAACATACAATTCTTCAGAAGGACGATTAAAATTTCCACAGAGCTCCTTTTAATGGATACTTGCCGGCTAAATATCAGTCAAACGAGATAACGAATTAGTTCATGAGTAGTGCATGTCTTTGTCCGAATGGAGAATTTAGCTCCAAATCAAGTGCTTGTAAAGCATGTTGGCTACTAAATCACTAGCCTCGTAGTGAGCTTGACCGACTAGTCGCAGCCGGCCAATGATTCGCAATCGCCTCTGGGTTGTGTTTAGGTTTTTGGTTCTCTCGTGAATGTATGATGTAACCCTCATGTCACCTTCGAACCCTAACTTGAAGATTGGGCCCCTTAAGCCAAATTCATATTGTCGTTCTCAATGAATGTGCCGATTACTGTTTGCTTAATGATAAATAGTCAGTGAGAGTGCTGTTGAGACCTTCGTGTTCTGAGTTGAAATAGTGCCGTCGTGGCCAGTACGCCCTACTCACAAGATCGAAGCTCTGGGTTCAGATCCTGATCTGAAAGCGGTTGCGCACTACTGCGGAGTGTGAACAAGACTGAAATTCCGGTCTACCGCATGCTGTCGAGGTGTGCTAGCCAAAGTGTTCAGTGATCGCAAAATAAATTAGCAGATGTGAGCCATGTTTAAATTATGGCAAACCGGTTCTCATCATAAACTGCTAAATAAAAGATTGATCACTAATTTAACGTGCGCGGCCACTCTGTCCCGATAACTGGGCTTCATGTATTGACGATCGACTGATAGTGAACCCTCCCTTAAGCCCATACTTGCTTTATGTCCAAGCGGTACACATGTACTCACGTGCCCTGTTTCTCACTTTGTCAGATGCTCGAAATTCCGTGGCCCTCTCCACTTCATTGACAGTTATTCTAGTGGTGGTTTTGTGCTGTTGAGATTCGGTTAGAATTTTTATAGTAATTGGTTCCCGCTGGAAACCACAGTTACTGTTTTGTGCCAGAATACGATAAGGTTCTTATCCATCGGTTTCACTTTTCCAAGGTATTTTTTAGTATCTTCCCTAGGAAACGAAAACGTTGTCATTTGGTTACTAATGAACTTTTCGAAGTTCTATGGTACACTCTCAGATAATTTTGGGGGACAAAATGGGAAAAAATCATGAAACCTTAAATCGGACTTTTTCAGACACCAGACTAACCATTTACTTTGCATTAACAGGAAGTTGGGATCAACAAACCTTCACGGTTTCAGGCTCAAGTTTATTGATGAGTATGATCCAAAAGTTATATCTAAATATTCAAGTATAACTTCTTGTAAGTACACTGCACACATCTTGACAACAAATATGTTTCATGGGAAGAAAAAGTGTTCCTTTGCTGAAAGTATTTCAGATATGAGATCCGATCGATATGAGTGTGACACAGTGAATACAGTATTGTTGCTTTCTCAGAATCGCTCGATCGGTGATGGGGTATCAGCAAGATTTTTCTTGACATGTTAAAGTTCTTCGGACCCTGTATCACAAAGTGTACTAACGTGTGATTTTAACTTGCAGCTGGTTATGACATTTGCGTGATCTTCGTAATATGAAGATCGATCGCACGCCGGAGTAGTCAGTAATGATGTTGTTTGGATTAAAAGGTAGAAAAGACAGCAAACTAACTGAAGTTACACTAACCAGCCATTGCTGATATGTAACAAGACGATCACATACAGACTGAGATTTTGTCAGACTTCTCAAATGTAGACCGGAACTAATTAACAGTTACTCAAACCCAACAACTATAGAGAGGAAAACGGCATTATGAAGTCTATTTTACATGAGGTCCTGACCAACTTAAGACGATAATATAAGGGAGAATACCTTAATGTAAGAAAGGTCATTCAGTTGTTCACTGGTATGAGAGGCTTCAAAAGCTAGTCAGGCTTGATTCAGTTTTCCTTGTTTCCTAACGGAAGAGCTTTTGTTTCATACTGCAGCTGTTGTGGCAGCAGTTCACCGTATTTAGATTCTGAAACTAAATGGTTATTGTCCCCAGCAAATTCACATGATGTCATGACTGGAGATCACTGCTCACAGTTAGTGAGCGTTGGCATAGCACGGTTCACAAGACAAACTACCAGTGAATAAGCCTTAGACCAGGTTCCTTGGTCCGTACAAATGAAATTTTTGTGAGGGTTGCTCACTAGCGAATTTGCATGATTTAACGAGCCACTCCAAGAGTAGCATGTAACCAAGCTGAATTTGGTTACAAACTCTTAATTAAGCGCACCAATGAAAGTCGCTTATTCCTCAAAACGGTGTCGTTTGCAAACTTAAACCATGTTACGGATCTTACAACTCAGGTCACACATAATTTTTGACCGCGATGAATGAACACCAAATTTTCTTGTTTTCTGCGGTCTATCCTCAGGCACATACTAAAAGCCTGACAAAATATCAGCGTTATTTCACATTCGGCCATTTTCAAACTTTGCTCAATGAATACATTAAGAGCGGTTAGGTCCCACAGGGATTACGTTTTTAGCTATCTGAATAGAAAATGTAATGGACTGTACACACGCACACAACCATAGAGGGAAAAGGGATTGTATGTTTAGCTGTTTGTTCGAAAGTGTGAATGCTTTTCACAAACTTGCTTCAATGTCAGAAACCATGAACATGCCAGAATTGTAGCTTGCGATGTGGTTTGACTCAATTGGGGTAAAATAGATCTGTGCTCAACCAAGCAGAAATATATCCGCTTTCAATATGCTCCAACGTTTGTTATATCGACTAATCAGGTTAGGCGGTATATGAGGTCAGTGAAATATTTTACTTTGACTGGGATGTACCGATGTAAAATGCGATGTGTAACAGGTTGCTTCTCAATATTTCACGCATAATCGCTTATCATACGTGAATTTACGTGTTTATCCGTCGGAAGTGACGCCTGACAAGATGAGAACTACGCCAAGAGTAAAAAGTGCGGCGGTTTCTGTCTTCTGCGGTTGATTACCACTTGAATTCGCAATCATTACTAGACTATTTTCCACACAGTGTCACGATGGTTCGTATGTATTCATTTCGTTGCCAGTTTGAAAAAGTCGGCCAGTCCGATAAATGTCTTAACGAAGTGGGCGTTATTAAGGCTTACGATGTATGTAACACCCGAAGTCTACATTCTTTGGACATTTCAGCTGACTGCATATTTTCATTCGCCAAAGGTTCTGAAATCATAACCTGATGCCAGGTTTGGACTGGGAGAACAGGGGTGACCACGTTCTGCACTGTTACACATCAGGTATATGTTAGCTTATGAATGGCCGATGCCAACCAACTTATCAAACATAACACTGGAACAGTTCCCAGGACAATCAAGTATTTATTCTAACCATATCTGGGATGCATTAGTCGTCGTTCCACACAGTGTCTAAAAAAGATACCCACCAGACAGCTTATCTACCAGAAAAAATTTCAACAGCGCATTTGCTTCAATTAGAAGTGGTTTCGCTGAGAAGATACTCAGGTGTGAATAAGATGATGTACATAATCTTGAGGTTTATGGCGATATACACTGAACGGATAAGTATGTGAAAATTGTTTCGTTACAGTTCCATTGAAATACATATCTACGTACGAAAATTATTTGACAAACGATTTTCCATCTATGCTGCGCGTCAACATGTGCCAGTAAACTTTAGCTAGACTTAAATCTGTATTTAGTGTGGGACTTATACAAAACTCTATGTGTTAAACAACCCAACAAGTATAAATCAAGAGAGCTGAAATCTCCAATTTTGAAATCAATACAAAAGTTTGTCTACTATGGCAGAACAAACGCCATGCGACATGACACACACGAGGGTGTGATTACGCAATAACCTAATGCAATTTCAATCGCATAGGTCGCATTGAACATGTGATTAAACGTACTCTCATCATTGACATTGTGTGACGTGCATCTACTTCATTGACTACCATCAACAAGATGCACGGAATATTCTCTTACACCTGTAGCACAATACGTGTTCGTCTGACATTTCTTCCATTTCTGTTCAAAACTTGACTGATATTAAGCTGTTACACATCTAGAATGAAACTGTTATAGATTTACCGTTCCTACCGTTCTTTCCTAGTTTATTATTGCTTAATGTTTCTACGTAATATACTCACACACTCATTCACAATATAGAGCACATCTCTCCAAACCTTCATTGTCCACCGTATGGAAGCACATTTTCCATAGTAGACCTTGATCCCGTTGCAACAATATAAGCCCCAAACTTGTCTTGTTTTGTTCCTGTTTGCAAGGTTGTTCTACATAAAGGTTCTGTTCTAAACTAAAAAATAGCCTTCGACTCGATGAGGTGCAGCACGCTGAGTTTCCATCGGATGCCAACTGAACACATCATCACGTTGTTTTAGTAAAGCAACTCTCATCATTTTCACTGGTTTGGTACGATTCCGTAGTGTGTTTAAAGGATATCAGCTCCGCAAAAGGCGCAGTTTCGTTTTAGCATACTTAACCGATCAGGTGGGTTTACTATTTTTGGACCTGAAGGGGGTGGTTTTTTGGAATATAGATTTCACTCCCCTGTTTGCATTATTTCCGGCTGTTACCTCAGTCGGTAATACGAACGTGTTGTTCAGGAAAAGTTCACGGTTTTGCATATTGTGTCTTGGTTAGTAACATCCCACTCCAACATTTATTTCTGTTGCCTGAATTGGCTAGGTATGAATCGGTCTAACACACGCCTTCCCATCGCAGTTTAGGCCTCAGACAAGGAACGTCAATAGGACAGCTGTGCTCCACAAGGTCACATCAGATGAGTTCGATGTTCCCGTGCGTGTGCACACCAGGCGGGAGCGTCGAAGTTATGGATGTCACACTGGTTTATCCTCCCATTCAAGCAACGGTTGGGTCGGTCCACTATGTCAAGATGGGACAATACAAAATGTAAAACCACGCTAGAAATAAAAGTCAAAATGACTGATTGACTTTTCGGGGGAAAGCGAATGTGAATAACGCGCGTTGCAGTGGGTGAACTGACTTACTCACACGAATGCAATGTCAGCTTTATCTCTTTCTCACAGATGAAGTCAAAATTTATGACTTGAATGACCACAGAAAGTCGTATCAACCTTAAAAACAAAACTAATCAAAACGAACACCTAATGATTCTGACGTTTACTTGCACAGGAGGGCAGTACGTGACGCTAAACTTAACTTCATCAGCGCAGAAAGAAGACATATGTTGCGATATGTTAACATTTCGTTTACTCTCATCAGTCGCAAACGTAAAACATGCAAGTTATATATGATAGACAATTAGAGATAGACAGGGTATGGACACGCATACAATCACACCACGAATTATGTCATCACCACCACGGCAACCCTATAGGTTGCTTCACCCACTTTTGTGCACATAGCGCCGGCTGGTGAGCTCTAATCAGCATGGCTTCGCTAAAGGCCAGTAGTTTCGGGTTCTGATGACGTAACAATATTTTGAAAGAGTTAAGAGGGACCACCTTATGATAACACCTTATGATAACAGGTCACAAGGTGGTCCCTCTTAACTCTTTCAAAATATTGTTACGTCATCAGAACCCGAAACTACTGGCCTTTAGCGAAGCCATGCTGATTAGAGCTCACCAGCCGGCGCTATGTGCACAAAAGTGGGTGAAGCAACCTATAGGGTTGCCGTGGTGGTGATGACATAATTCGTGGTGTGATTGTATGCGTGTCCATACCCTGTCTATCCCTAATTGTCTATCATATATAACTTGCATGTTTTACGTTTGCGACTGATGAGAGTAAACGAAATGTTAACATATCGCAACATATGTCTTCTTTCTGCGCTGATGAAGTTATTGAAGGGAACCCAATGTTTCAAAAAGCTAAACTTAACGTTTGATTTTCATTCACTCGCCACCGATTGTCTCTGTGACGTATCAATGCCCCAGTAGACACTATCGCAACTGGGGAGCAACAAGCACCCGATAAGTATGAATTAGTGCTGTTTAACGACGCAACACGGGGGAATTCGCAGAAAAATCAAATTTTACCCGTAGTCACCTCCCTCACAAATTTCATCATCCTAGAAACATTTTGTTTTCCTTAATGATATTCCTTGTAGAGAATGGGAACTTCATATAGTTGAGGTGTTTCTTTGGAGAAAACGCAGGGATTTTGGAGTGGGTATTGTTAATGAGTTCTATGTTGCAACCCTTTATGCTCGTTTTAACGTCCCAGGTGGGAATACTAACTACAATATAACTTTGTGTTAGTCACCCCTTTTGTCGGTTCTTTGAAAATTGTACTTTTAAACAAGGACACCTCAGTCTTATTATCATGCAGTCTACTTACGATAAGTTGCTTGGAACCAATACTTGAAACAAGTGCACTATGGGAATAGAAATGTACTGAATTTCACCAAATACACAATAAGTATCAACATGGGAATGTGAAATAAAGCCACAGTATTTGACCACTTATTACAACCTCCACATAAATAAAAATGCAAATTATACATAGATTGACAAACCGAATTGCACGTAACAAACTGGAGAGGTGTGCATTCACTCAACGTGCCATCCTTGACTGTCCGTTCATTCTGTGCTAATGAAACACTTTAATATTCGCCTATCTCACAAAGACATTTTGTATGTTGATCAGTGCCACATGTAATACTGTGGCGGAAGCTGTTCCAGCTACCAAATGGCTAAATTAGAAAAGCCTGGCCTATTCGACGTTCAGTTCATAGTGGCAACCTGGGAGTATGTGTACAGTTGCCATGAGTTTCATTTCCGCCGTTCAGAGTCAGGGAATTGACTGTCCGTACAAGATTGTTTGAGCAGTTGGAATCCACCAACACCACTGTTGAGTACTATCTGCATTACTAATAAGCAGTTAGGTAGACTTACCTCTCTGAAATGTCATTCCATAGCGGTTGAGAAAATCAGACCTGCACTCGCTGTACTGAGTTGAGCTAAGGCGGACGCCACAAGCGGATAACTGGAGAGGTCGTTAGTAGTCGTTGAATATTTCAGAACTAGCATCACGTGTACACTTATGAACTAAGTCACCTAACGATTGACAACACGTAATTCGTCTAAGGTTGAACCAACATATGACAGTATATTACAGTTATCATGACCTGCAGTTAACGCTCAGTCAAAACTTAGAAGCAGTATTTTAACGGCCCAACTGGACACACATCAAAACACCGTGCATGTCTTTTAGTTGCATCAATTGTGCATTTATAATCAACAGAATTTGGGCTTTTTCGATATAAACACCTCGGAAATCTCTTTCACACGCGTCAAATTGATCTATCATGTCGCTTAGTTCGATCATTTTGTTTTCAGGTAACACGGGAGGCTAAATGATGTTGGGCATGTTTACAACATCTGTGCTTTTTGCTTGACGTTGGTGATCAATACGCGTAAAACACAGTCATATGGTAGACTGATCTACACCTCTCGCAAATAAACATTTGAAAAAACGCGAGTAACTACAGTTTCTGTGGCTTGAGAATCAAATATCCGACCAGCGATAGAAACAATTACACTCGATTCGCTACACTGTTACGGACACTAAAGCGAGAATAAAGTCATTTAACTGTGCCTGCGGCCAATTCATCGCAAGTCGTTTTTGAAACAGCTTATCAACACACTGACTAGACTGTCCCCTGAGTACTCATGTTAGAGCCGCGATTGTGTGAAAACTACTGATAATATCATGGCTAAATTTAGAAGGTCCACAAAGTATTGAATAACCACACGAGAAAAGCCAATAAAAATCCAAAACAATGGGATCGACTCAGATTCCTGGGAGAATTGATTAAGAAAGACAGCAAGCAAACATGCTCTTCTTTGCGACTGGATTGTAAGTCAACAGTTACAAAGAGTCGTCTATGGCAGCTGTATCCACCATATAAAACGCAGAAAAATTATGCACAGTATGGCGAACCACAGCCTTACCGGTCCTCCGAAGTAGGAGCAAACTGTCGACGTCTGTTAAGTCTTACTGTTTATACACATATTCTTATGGTTCTTAGATGGCTAGAATCACGAATAGAAACTTAGGATGCTTGTAAATGGGTTGACAGATGACCCAGAGACCTATCATTAGCAAAGCACATCGTGTAAACAATAAACTGAGTCAAGATTGATTCCGGATTATTTGTGATTTTTCGGAGCAACCAGGAGAACATTTTATGGCTCGCCGAGATTGGTTACCGAAAGTCCCAATTCCCCCTGTGTTAAAAATAGATTACGTTAACCCAGCGATCATCTTGGTAGTTATTATCCTTATGTTTTGTATTGGTGTGTCTGTCTGATTCCTTAAGCCGTGATTTCCGTCCTGCGGAACTTTAGCTAGAAGTTAATCTACATATCCATCTGAGGTCAGAAGATGCATTACGGGTGTGTATCTTTCTGGAATTCTTCATTTTGTCAAGCAGCTCTGTAAATTAACGTCAAAACTGATAAATTCTGAGGCAGATCTGTCAATCTAATCTACACAACCGGGTACTAGGATCTCATCTGGCATTTTGATACATTTGTCTCGAACCATTACCCGTCGATGTATGCTTCCATGGATCAACCTGGAAATTCGGTCTTTTACACGCACTTGAACAATCAACCTCCGCTAACTCACAACTTTCCAAACGATGGCATTCGCGACAAGTGACACCGTTCTGAATCCCGGATCCACCTGCCTCACTGCGCTCAAACTTGCAAGGATGTTCTGGAGATGATCCACTGCAAACACTTTTCGGGCTTTCGGCAACATTTTCAGCTAACGACCACCCTGAAATGGATAATCAGTCAAATCTAGGACATATAACTGTCCGCACATGGAGGTCGTCAGAAAGACAGCGTCATAACATCGAGGATCAAAAACGGCTGTCATCTACGTCAAATCTTGTTTGGACATGTATAAAAGCTTTACCAGAGGCGGCAGTAGGAAGTAGACGTAACTACGCTTGACGATCGGTTAAGGAATGTACTTACTGACATTGAGCACAAGCTTTCTGAATTTACGGACTACTAGAGTATGGTCCTTGATGGTCCAGAAGTCAATGACAAACGTCCCCCACGTGATGTGATTTCATGTGCCTATGACCCCGTCGATCTCACCTCCGAAGCTGAAGTCACCAACACAATCTATTCAAGGGACCTGCTCACGTTACACCTACTGTTGCAACTCACTCCTTGACCAAACAACTGGCAATATTTTTCAGTCTACTACTGATTAGTAGACAACCTCATTCGTTGGCTTAACACACACTTAAGATCCTCACCACGCTGATGTCACCGGACTTGTGTTCGGTTTTCATTTCACAAGATGTCACGAGATGCTTTCATATGGTTTTTCGCACCCAATGTTTTATCCAGTTGCTACGTAAAGTATAGTAACCCGGCAAATCTTACTTTGTAGGCTGTAAGTTTTTCCCAAATGGAGGTGCTGCTTATCGAGAGACTGTCCCCTTTTTATTTACGGAGGCCTTGAGTGTAATTCGTTCATTCTGTTTTAGTTTCACTTTTTTCTTAAACACACCCGGCAGTCAGCTGAACTATTTGGCATATGCAGATGATATAACATCGGTTCCCCCGACAGAAATTTGGCAACCAGACTGGGACATTTGAAGAATAGTTTACTGGAAAACTGTTTGACGGTGAAGCATTGGCAGATCCAATGCATCGATATAAAAGTAAATACAAAATCTGTGGGTGGTTGAAGCAAGTAGACTTTCTACTTTCTCCTCAACAGCATCCAAAGCTGTAAATACACCGTTAAACTGAGGAGAATTTTACCACCAACTACAGTCGCTGAGCTACCAGTTACGCCTCATGAAGTGATGGTAGCGCTGCCAAAATTTCAACAAAGAATCAAAATCTTGCAGGCTCAGATATAACCCAGATTAATTAATTAACTGTGTTTCAGCGCCGCTCATAAAAAACACTGCAGCCTTTGCATGGGACAATGAGAGGGTAAACAATATGAAATGGCCGCGATAGTCTAAAAGCTTGACTGACACTTTTTTCTGGCGACCTCAGAACACTTCCATTTCCACTCTTTTTCGCCTCTAGTTCCGGGTTCTCGTGTCGTAAAATGCTTGTCATCAAAAAAATCCAGTTCTACAATGTGCTTTACGTTATCCGTCATCTCACCCCTTTAATCGGTTTGCCCGCGCACTAAAATCACCATGCAGAACCGTTACTACGACCAAGGAAAAAACACACTTACCATGGCATAAGTCTCCCTACAACACAAATGATGATGGCTGCTTGCGGTATCCCCCAACAACAGCCACGCTGCAAAAGTGGTTAGGGAACTTCTCCATGATCTCCTACCTGTACATCAGACAGATGTAAGTGAGAGATGGCACGTTGCCCACGACAATCCGTCGCTCACGTTGTTGCCTAACTCAAACGGAGGAATAGAAACGTCACTGTATTGTCAGTCAAAAAAGTTGGTTTCGCAAACTTCAGTCATGTCTTATTAGGTACTGTGACAGATGCGGACGACACGACCTTATGGCCGCTTTAGTGGGTCGTAGTGATCAGCAGCAAACCCAGAGCCTCGTATCCTTAAAGCTCAGTTGGTCCAACATTCCTATATTCAGAGCTGTTGCAAGTTTTTTAGTCGATTTTACCATTTGTGACTCTTACATAAACGAAGAAAGACACAAACGGCCTTAAAACGTCAGTTCAATGTTCATCCGCCTTTCGCTGATCGTGGAATCGCCATTCCGCAAAATAATGTAACACCTCAGCACGCTTCACAGCAGACGATTCAAATGTCCACCAACGCACAAACTCCCAAAACGGATTAGTCTCTCAAATTTTGACATTCGACCCATTTGTGTAACATCCATTCGAAGTATTCTCAAAACACTCGGTTAGATCTTGAGTGGTACTTAATACACGTACGATGCGACCGTATATAAATTTAAATAAACTTCCACATCTGATGCGATGGCTCAAGTGCGTACCATGATTGACGACATTATCGAATCGTGCATCTTGCCTTGACAAATTGTGTACATTTCAATTCTGGCGATGTGCGCTTTATGTTAAAATAACTGCTATTGTTGCTCCGAAGAACAGCATTTAATTAGCGTTTTCTCGTTATCTCATTCAAGTTCAGTAATGAGAACTAACTGTTTTGACTACGTCAGGGGAGCTAAGTGATCACCTTACTGGTAATATACATTGGGCAGTGATATATGTTCTGACCAGTTTCCTTAACTAGATTCCTACTGGAACAAATAAGTTGACCTTCAGCGAGCATTTTTAGGTTCGCTGTGACGAACTGTACCAAATGAACTACAGCATACCCAGTAACACACCATCAAAACTGGTCCAGCCGAGATAGGCCTGTCACAGTAGCTGGATTCATGTGCAAATCTTGATCTTGGGATCCCGCAGCACAACAAACACCAAACTGGTCGACTGTATAAACAACATCAGCCGGCAGCCGAAGCAGCAGCAGATGAAGGTGCATATCGCCTACTAACAGCTAAGTACCTGGTCAGGAGGTTTGAACGGATCCCATTGTATGTACCACTTACTGCGCGCACATTCAACACAAGGTTGAACAATGGTTAATCGTTTCTTCATTGAGTTGTTAACGCACGGTCTAGACTAATGAGTTTACCTATACTACTGTTCCAAGCCGTTATTAATCAGGGTGTGTTTTCCTCGACATGATTGTACTCGTTTTGACAGTAGTACGGCAAAACTTTAGAGAAAGTTCATGAATGTTCCACGTTTCATAACTCCTGTGCAGCATGAAAACCTATAGGATAATCAATATCACATCTGCCATGGGAGTCAGGTGATTGGTTAGTATTGTCTATTTACCGTAAGTATAACAATAACCAGGTGACACTCTCTGGATATGTAACGTTGTGAACCGATGATTAAGCATTAGACATCACGTTTTTCAACAAGACATGAGACGGTAACTTCACACAAGTAAAAAGCAGAAAAGTTCTCGCATTTGTGTATGTGTTTCAGCGCATACGACAGTTCACTCTGTTGATACCTAGGTCAGTAATTACTGCACATCACTCTTTATTGGGCACCATATTATGTAAAGATATTACCAAAAAGATGTCTACGTACTTCATCAGGACGAGACAAATGTGTAACAACTCAATAGATGTTACAGCGCCAATTAAACGAAGTTGACGCTCAAATTGAAAGTTTCGACAAAGATTGCACAATGGTCACTACCCTGCTGGTTTCTAGAAGGATGATCACGCTGGCTCAAAACTAAATTTGGAAACGTCATATGCTTTGGATTTATCAACGATAGACCTATATATGTGACAACAAGAAAGCAACTGGGATGAACAAGTTGCATGGAATTACTAGAAATATGACTTCGGTAAGGACAGACTGGTTTCTCACAAATAGTTAACAATAAACGGCCGTTGAAGGTTTAGGGTAAATCTCCAGTAGCTGTCCCGATCGAACTACCAAACTTTGATTTAAACCAGAACGTGACGACCTGTATCGTCACATTGGAGCGTTTTGTTCTATCAGTCGCAAAGACAAAAGTGCAGACAACTGTTGTTATTTTTTCCATAAAATGACGCGGCCATTTTTCATTGGATCAAGGTTTTGGAACGACCAGATCGATGTTCGGATCTCAGCGTAACTGAGAAACATTTCGGAGGCAACTGACATTACATTAGTACCAAATGTCGAAGTCCACAGTTCATCTGCCGACCGCATGGATGTTCTTAAAACAGAGTGGGACAAACTGTGTATTTCTAATTATACCGCACCTGTACTGGAGTTTGGAACAGAACAGAAGAAGTATATAGCGGAAAAGGTTTAGACACTCCGATCAGTAACGATTTGGAGGTGCGATGTACAAAAAATAGCCCGTCTAGCTCACATTAACAAAGTTAGTCAGAAATGAACGAACTAATGACTATTTCTAAAGGTTTATCGGCTTCTCTTGCAAGCGTAGGAGGGCGTGTGTCCTCTAACAGCTCTGGCTTTCACACGCTAATGCGGCTTAAGAGAAAAATGAAGACAACGGAACACGAAAGCTACATTCGAAGTCTGCGTTCAGTCTGAATGACGTCATCGTAGATGAATATTTGGATATCATTATAAATCTAATAAGAGTGAAAGCATTAGAGGATAAGGATATTGTTTAACTGGTCAATTCCGTTACTGACACATGCAAACTTGACACCAATGCGAAATAAGTAATTGCTTTCTGTGATTACGCCTAGTATGTCGACCTTGCAAAATTGACGTGCGGTTAATGAACAAATATCATACGCAAGCTTCAACCACATAAACAATAAAGCACATTTTCTAACACTACTTACTTTACAGTACTTCAACTATGAACCGTATAACAGGAAAATAAGAATTGTGTAGGTCAGGAGAAGAAGATGTAAGAGAGAGAAAATCGCAAAATGAGTTAGAAGTTTATAAGTTTCCTAAGTCAATTGTTATAACAAATTGACGGCTATGATACGCATTTCTTCTGTTCCCGTAGATCTCGTTGCACTTGTATCGTACCACAAATGAATAGTATAAATATGGTTTAGTATCTCAACAGTTACAACTGTCACAGATTGTTCTACTTACAGTGTATTGTGTAGTTAATAACCATGAGGAGGAAATCACATATTTCGTAATATAAAACAACTTAACATGACAAGACTCGGCTCACTTCAGAAGGATGTGTCCAACACGATATGTAGTATCGTTGTTAAGGCCGGAAACAATTAGGCAGCCTAGCGTTTTACCCAGATGCAAACGTTAAAAGATGATCCAATCCAGCAGCTGTACGATTAGTCTGGTTGTAGCTGCTCCTCCTGACCACATTGCTGTTGAAGCTACTCAGGCTGATCTATGTTCTTAGGTTGTTGGGCGCTCAGGCCTGCTTATTCGAACTGTTGCTTGTAGGTAGGCTAGTGATCATCCCGCTCTGTCGCCATTGGTCAAATTTCTGACCCACCAATACGAAAATTTGTTGGCCGCACAGGTTGGACTCACGCACAAGCACACACGTACACACTAGAGTTACTGATACGTGATCAAAACTCTGCGTGTTGAATGGACGACGGTAGCTGAAAAAAATCACTGTTCCCTTATGGCTAGTAGTTCGTTTTGAAGCAGAAATTAATCAGCAAATCTCGTGATTCCTTTCACGAGTAGTTTTTCACTAAGTCACAAGATACGTACCCTGGTTCAACAAGGGGACTCAGACCTGACAGAGCGACAGAAAGTAGTTTGACAATTTGACACGGTTGACTTTTAAATGTTGCTCCCAGAACAGATGAACACCTCATCATTGCCAGAAATGTGCAATGTGCTCACATGCAAAAAATTCCATAAAGCCAGGGTGTGGATAAACGATTTTGTGCACTTCAACATAACGCTGTTAAGTTTCGGCAACAAAACAGAAAGACAAATTTCATAGAACACTAACGTTTCAGTGTCATGATATCAGTCGCTTGCAAAAACAGGCATTTTTTTGTTTCGCTGAACTAGTGTAAAAACATGTTATTGGTCAGTCAATCGGGTGACTCAGCATCAAACAACCCGCCTACAAGGGCAAATTTTGCTCGTGCTAGTGCTACTTAGTCAACGGAAGCCCATTACAGTTAGATGACCTCAGGCTGATATTACGCAATAAGATGATAGGCAGTTAGTTAGGTGAACACAGTGAACATGCCGAGCGCTCGACGAAGTCGGTTTATTTTCCCCTTTCTGATGTACTACTATTGTCACTACTTCCGCGATTCAACCGCCACTCTTGACGAACGTTTAGTGACACACCGAAATGAGTTGCACTATTCATTTACGCACGTTCTTGTACCTAGGCGTCAGCAAAACTGTGGGACAAGTGGCTAGGCGATAACAGAAAGGTAGATGAAAAATGAAGAACGGCGCTATTTACCTGTTGGTCTACTGTCAACATGATGAGAAATGTGTCCTTCAGCCTAAATTGCATTGTAATACTATTCGAGATAGATCTCTTTTTGTCTAACTTCTTTATGTAGTAAAGTAGTCCCTTACTGATACGAAACTTGATAAACGTACAGGGACAGCCGTTCACCCCTAACGTTTTATCAGTTAAAACTTTCTCCTGTTTCAGACAATCACTTTAGCAGCCTCGTCCGGAAAGGTTCAAAAAGTGTGGGTTGACCGTCGCTTGCAGCCAGCTGGCTTGAAGTTGAAATCCTCAGAGATAGCACCATAAAAATTGGCGCTTTTAATTCAACTCGACAAATGTAATCCGTCAACGATCGGTTGCCAATGGTATAGTGAACTGGTTCAGAGACCTGCCCAAGCAAGCAGTTGATACAAGTCGGTTACACGTTTCATAATCACCCTAGATGGATAGTAGATTCACGTGGATGTTTGAGTCGTCATGAGAAATTTTCACGTGATTGAATGTGTACCAATTTTTCTTGATTTATGGTGAATTTCCACTATCGACATACAGTCGAGCACTTCCATAGCAAAGGCTACTGTAACTGAAATGTAGCCACAGTGGAGACCTGCGGCCTTGAAACTTTACCATAATACAAATCAGGTTACGGTGTTCAAAATACTTAACAATCTTTTAACAACAGTTCCCATATAAAAATCAACGTAACCACCTCCATACATGGATACTTTCATTATAACGAGACGTAACTCACAGCTTATCGGGATACAGGCACGTGGCTTACACACACGTAGGCGTGAATCCTGGAAAGCTATTTAAGTTCACTTCTTCGTGTGTAGCTTTCACCCCACACGAATTCTTATGTAAAGTGCTCCACAACACCGGAACTAAAACAGTAGGGTGGTAAAGAGAAAACCTTGAGCTCCTAACTCATTTGGTAGGCACGTACACACTGTTTGCTTGTTGTGTTCTGTTTTGCTTGACCAAAATGTGAACAGTGTTCACGAATGGCAATGGATAAGTGAACTGAATACAAATGTTCTGGTATTCAATGCAACTGTTGCTGGGATCAACCGCAAATAAAGTTTGTTTAAATGGATCTTATTATATTGATATATGATGCTTTTCGAAGGATTTAGTGGACTTCTGAGAAACAGGTATTAGTACTACGCATTTACACGAACCTGAACAACTAACGGGGATGGCGGAAGTCATTATATATGTAGATGTATGTGCGGGTGAGCGAAGCAAGCGAGTGAATGAGTTTTTCTTTCAACCAAATAAAATAGGTGTGAACGGTGAATATCGTACCGTACAGTTCCGATTTCTTTCTTTCCACAGTTTAGATGGCTTGAAGAGGAACTTAAAGGCAGCGTGTGGAGTAAATTGCAAGACAATCACACGTCGCTCCTGCTTGTAAAGTAGCATGGATCTCTGTTTGGACCTGAAGGAGATAAAGACAGTACCTTGTAAACGGCGCACGTTACGAAGCATGAATATAACTTAAATTTGTTAATATATGTATATAGGGTTGGAACGTTCCCCTAAAAATGTTAGTCTCTCTCAAAGGTTCGGAATAGCTGGAACACTGAAAATGACAGACACACATGTGTACACATACGGACTCATCAAACTGAGTTTACAACAGCACGAGTGAGTTTTACATTAAATAATCAAGGGGGTAGGTTGAGTAGTTGAACTGTGGTTTGGAAAAGACCACAGGGTCCATAACAGGATAGATCCACCAACAATTGTTTCTGAACATACAAGACCAATTTTAGTCGATTACTTGTGACCGCCTCAGTATACGGAAATAATTATGGAGTGGAATGACGCAGTAGTGTTATGAGTGCATAAACCGGATCGATGATTTGATCGATGGTCGGACAATATTTGTTTGCGTTTCAACGTTACTGGTGTTCTCTGGGAACACGGGAATTATCTGGAGGTCAGGTATCACTGGGTTCTGCCTATGTAACTCTCGCCATAGTTGCGTGTAGAAGAAAAACCTAACGTGAATCAGCATCAAGGAGCCAACCTCCTTTTGATTGAAGACACTGATAGCATCTGCTTTCAGGTGGGTACACAAAGTTCGACTGCGTTAAATGTAGGCTTAGTCGAATTTACTAATATTTGCGTTGTGTGGTGCGTGCTGTAAACGCCTGAAAGAGGTGAGTTCTGTGTTAGCTTCGTTTTTTCTCATACTAATCACGAGGTTGGATAGCGCTTTGAATCCACCAAGCTTCTGTATGAACTTTTTAGAATAACCACTGGACTGTAGTCCAGGCACCATATAGCCTAATGCCTCCACAAGATTGTTCTGTTTACAAATCCGTCCTGTGTGTATGAATGGTGTATTCACTGATATGCACCTATGTTGGACTGTTATGAAGCTACCAAGGCCCAAGTCACGTGCATTTCCCATAGAGAGCCCTTCTAACGGAGCTGTCTACCCAGTGAATTATGAGGTTTCTGTATGACGGTTCTCATACTCTGATTAGTTAAACAGTGATGTGTGTTGTGTTCGATATCACCAGTCAGTACACACTTCCTGTTCGGTCGTTCTGTCATTGCACTTACAGCCGATTAATCCGACGTAATGTGACGGATGACCAGATGGGAGGCGCGGCGGAAAGGTATATCCAGAAGCTCACAGCCATGTATTTTACTCCATCTAGTCAATGGTTGAATATACAAAATAGTTGTTCAGAGGAGTGCCTTTTCCCCCGCTCAAGGTCTTACTGGTTAATTTATTTTTCTGGGTGTTTGCAACAGAACCAGATCTCCTCAACATGATTAACGGTCACCGGTTTTACCTTCTTGATGTGGCAACCGGAATTTATCATTGCCGTTGGTAAAACGTTTGCCAAGTGCATCGATTGCCCCGTGATCATGAGTGTATTCCACGCGTCTCTGTTTTACATGAGCCTGTTGGCATCATCTGTAGTGTAGGTCGGATTTATATCATTAATTTCGACACTGCTGAGCTGGTTTCTTTGGAATCAGTGGCTTCGACCTAACTGAGAAGTTTATGATCAAAGAGTTGTCTAGTGGGGTGAACAACGTCCACTTCATTCTTTCGCTCTGCGAAATGATCAGACAGGCTAAACATTATGCACAAATAAAGCAAGGGCTTTGAAGCAAATAATTACTATTTATAACAAGAGAAGGATCCACGACCGAAAAATATGTAATTGAACTAGACACAACCGTAGGAAAGAAAGGAAATAGGCAAACGTGGGTAGTCAGGTACAATGCAGAATAACATCCGCATTAATAAGTGCTGAAAACACTCGGTATGTGTCAGGAATGTTCAAGGGATAGGATTACGTTTATACGGTATGCAACTGTAGGGTTGTGTTGTAGCATGCACTCTGGCATCTGTTGTTTTTGCCTGTTTTCAAAGTCTTCGCCTTCTGAAGTGCGGCGTTGGAAGTTATGCTTCACGTCTGCTAGCTTAGTTTGGGCGCCAAAGGTTAGTCAGTTAACTTGCATGAGAATGATTCAAGTAATGTGCGTTGTATGTGTGTATGTGGCATTCATAGACACAGTATTGACAGAAAAGAGCTCACTGTCATCCAAATGAGTAAAAAGGAGAATCGCCCAGCGAAGATTGTATGTACGGTCCGGAGCTGAATTGGCGGATCACACCTTAGCTCACGATCCTGGTAAATATCAGGCTGTGTGGCCTTGGTCGTTGGTAATATGGCATGCACACGGTCTGTTTGCCAGTGGGTTTGGTGCATGGCAACGAGCAGCTATACACACACTATGCTATAGCAGAACTTTCAGTACTTACTGTGGAGCTATTGGTTTTCTTAACTCGCTAGTCTAAAAAATATGAGACTCGAGGTGAACATTCAGACCTAAACAGGGATACATGTAACTGATGTGCCATAATAAAGAAAAACCGAAAGAAATTGTTTGAATGTGAAGGATGCATCCACATTTGGATGGTGTTTAGCGTTAAGTTTCATAATCGTCATCAAACCATTCACTTTTACCATCTATAACTGAAATAATACGCGGGTTAAAATTTATGTGGCTTTTTGAGTATTAATCTCTTTACTTACTCTTCATAGTCTGCTCTGCTTGTTAGAACCGTAGTCTTTCATTAACCCCAGCCGTTTAATCGCAAACCTGTACGTTGCGTCCTCCTGTTCTGATGAAGAAAAACCGGCCTTGCGTTGTCAAGACAAACGGTTAGGCGAGCTATGATCAGACATTCTGTACATTCCATGTCGGCCGTATATCGAATACCTGATTATCTCTTAAAATACCCTCTTAATTGTACACAGGCCGTCTATTCAAAATAGGAAAATGAAACAATTCCTCAGAGAAATATCCGACTTGCGTTCCTGCGAGTTAAATACATCAGAATTAGTTGCCATTTATAGAAACCAGTTGCACATATTCCTGTGGTAGATCATTCTGTTCTGGTCGTATTTTGGTCCTTGGTCACCTTATTTCGTTCGTTTCCCATCACGTTTAGCAGACAGAGACTATTCGATAGGTTTATACAGAATGAGAAGCGTATTGACTGCTATGGTCTTGCGTGGCGGACTGATTGACTAAAACGTGGACGTCTAGCATGTCACACTGTTGTGTCCCTGCAGAATCTGGCCACAAATGTACAAGTAGCCTCTCGAGTTCAGCAAACTTCTGTATGTACGCTATGTGCGCCAGATTGACGGTTAAGCTATAGGTCGGCGACGGACTGTCCTACTGTTCAGCATTCCTTGACTAAAACCGAAAGTGACTAAGCGCCGTGTCGTTTCGCTGATTAGGGTTACCACTCGTCAATAAATCGTCTGAAAGTTAACAGCAAGGGCTGTATTGCAATGCGGAAAACTGATGTAATTTAGTGACAGATCGGCAGGTCATGACGTAGTGACGTCCTAGTTAAAAAAACAGATCCATTTTATTCAGAAAACTTTTAGTAAAAATATACTGCCTCCAAGAGGTCTCAAAAATACTTACCATCAAAAGTAGCACATCTGTTGCAGTCTTCCGTGGGTACTTGCTTGTACTTTGTTGGTTTGCTGAAATGAGTTAGACATGTCTGATCACAAGTTGATGGCTTGTTAAATTTTGATTGTTTAGGTTCAAGGCACGACTGGTCTCCCTCTGTTCTTCACGCTTTACAATTTCACCTGTCCTGTACTTCTCCTGTTCTAAGTCCCAACAAATAACGTTGACCTGTTACATTCAGCCAATCAGCAACGTAGGTTTTTCAGTCATTAACAGTTTCCTTTTGCATTCTTTTATGTTTTGCTCAAATATTCGAACAAGTTGAGACATATTCTGATGGATTATCAGGCCGGAGGTGTGAGTATTCCAGCACTCGGTGGAATATCTCAACGCCGGGGGGAGGTACGTCCAAAACCTCACAGCGAGCGATCTGGGACGGCGTGGGCGACCGGATGAGTCACCGCTTCCGCAGAACCTCAGTAAATGCAGAATTAGAAACAGCCTGCTTACTCTCACCCATTATGTAATATATGTCCTCCTGGTTCACCTTCATGTGAGACACGTAGTCCTTCAAACTAGTCACCTCATCAAGGCTGCTGGTCGAGTAGTAACGAAAGAACTCGGGCAGCTTTTTAAAATACACGCCATCCTCGTAAATACCTAACTCGATATTCTTCGAAAACTGCCAGTAAAACTGCTTACAATTCTCCTTATCCTCCATTATCTCATCAAAAAGTTTCAAACACTTCTTAACCAAATTCTTACGAATCACCTTCAAAATCATGTTCTGCTGAATCATCGCACGACTGATGTTCAATGGCAGGCCCTCACTGTCAACCACTCCCTTGTTGAAATTCAGGTACTCCGGTATCATGTCCTCGCAGTCATCCGTGATAATCGCACGACAAACAAAAAGCTTGATAGTGCCTCTCTTCTTCCGGTTCTCAAACAGGTAGAAAGGAGCTAGTTTGGGAACAAACAGCAGAACAAGTAACTCCAGTTGGCCTTCCGTAGAAAAATACTTCACAACAAGGTGGTCCTCCCAGTCGTTACTCAGCTGCTTGCAGAACTCACCGCACTCTTCCTGCGTTATATAATCCGGGTTGCTTGTTCCAAGGGGTTTCATCTTATTCAACTCTTCATCAATGTACGTCTCAGTCACCTGATAATTCACCAAAATATGAAGATGTTCAGTCTAGGTTTCAGTATTCTCATGTATCACATGCCTTCGTACACTAATCTGCCAGTTTAATACTCATATCCATTGTTATTATCGATTTTTGTATCAACTGGCACTTTCTCATCATTATTTTGTTTAGCTGAGTCAAAGGTATTTTACACTGACCACAAGAGGTCTTTACTTTTGGACGGTTCAATTAGTCGTTAGCCTGTAGGACCATATTCTATCTCCCACTAGCCTAGTAAATCGTTCTGTCATCTGTTGAGCAGCTCGCTCTTTGCTGAACTCGCCTCGACTTTTTGTCCTATTGATATAACTGTTAAACTACCTTTAGTGGGTTGTTATTTTTGTACACCGACCCAGTTTTCTACCCGATTGTTGCACTGCTTTGAACCACGTTGATTACACTGCTAAGCATTAATTTGCTACTACGCTTTGTTTGGCTGAGGCTTCTAGGAGTAATCTCAACTAAGGTTTGTTCCATTTATCGTGTTCCATTTAATAGCGTGTAAAACGGTTGTCTTCACCACTGTCTCAGAACTCTGATACGGGGAAGGGTTAATTTCATTGCAGCGTGTAAACTACTCGGCGTTAACCATTTGCTCCCTCAACATCGATCGGTCGTTCGCATTCGACAGTGAGATGTGCTGCTATCGACTACGCACTACCGATCGATTCCGAGGTTGTATGGAATCACATTTTCAAATGTGAGACGTTTTGATTATTCGATGGGTGTGACATATTAAGACTTTGAGTGTAGCTTCACAGAGACACGTAAGTGGTTAGACAAGTAAAGAATTAATAGAGACGGGTACCTTATCTTTTATCGGTATAAAGTTTGACAGCATAAAGGGTTCTGATAACAACACATCGCTGAATGGAATCAAAATGTGCCCTGTCTTTTCCATTTTACAGTTAATTTAAGGAAAAAATCATGGAGTTTCAGTGTGGATCGATCTAACTAAGGAATAGTGAAAGCAAACTAGCAGTGTTCAGTTAAGAATGTGAAATACACTCACCGACTACGCACGGACAATACTATGTTAAACGGAATGCATTATGAATAATTAATCACAAGATACACCATGCAAGAATCCCTTGTTTGTGTCGTTCAATGATAAATTTGCGGTAAATTTGCGGTAACTGCTTCCGTTCTAATTTACTCTCAACAACAAAATGTTCAAGGTGTAACTGGGCCACGATTCTTCTAACGTATATTGCATAAATATTAGAATAAGTTTCAACAGATGAAAATTTTAAATGCATTTTTTGATATTCTCATTCATCATCTATTTTTTCATGCCAATCACGATGACATAAATTCCATATAACGAATAACGCACAAATTTCCGAGTACATTATCGAAGAAATACGAATCAGTTTCATTTGCTTCTCAAAATCATTTCAGTTGAGTTAATAAAAGATGCTCAATAACGGTTAGATCTTGCCTGTTAAGTGAAAGATCGTAAAACTTAGCCTTGTGAAACACAAATGCAGTAGATGTACAAAAACGTTGAACTGAGGCTTACCATTTTTGGATTATTGCATTGTAAATCATTTCCGTCTGGTTTTGGGACAAATTTTTGAAACAAGCCAAAATCGTTAGAATCATAGTGCTATTTTTGTGTTCAGCCCCTTATCAGAGTGGTAATACCGGAGGACGAACCTACCCGTTTATCCCATTCACCTATTTTGTCAAAAGGCATGCTTCAGGAGTTTCAGTGTTAACAATCGCTCGAGTTTGAGCACACACGATTGGTTTCTACGGAAAATTAAACTGATCATCAAAAGTTAGTCACCATAAAAACCTGACTCATATCTTTCTTCCCTTTGAGCACCGCTGACGTTTGCTCCATTCGCAAAGATTCTGCGTCCAGATTCAAAAGTCTACCTTTTATTAAAAAATAACGTGGACAAAAGTGACTGGTTTGTCTTTGAAAAGTTTGGCACGGAGTCTAAATGGGAAATATGCCAGCGCCTGACGTGGCTTCGTAGCTCAGCTGACGGGACATCTGCCGCCTACGGGCCTTCTGTTTCTGTCGTTGGTTCAAATGCAGCCGAATCCCATATATTTTGTAATTGAATCTCATTTTAGAATTTGAACGCAGTTTATTCTTACTACTTATTGGTCGACAGGGTTCTGGTTAACTACCAGCTGAACATCGTTCAAGTCTGGTCGCAGCTCTCGTATTTCCCTACGTTTCTTATTCAGCCTCTTCCAAGAGGGGACACCAGATCAGAATTTATTCTGTTAGTACTATGTATCTTGTTGGCTTCGAAATGCTTCATATTCTATCTTCGCACTGTCAACTCTTATCACAAATGTAGCGAAAACTTCTGTGCCTGCCACAAATGTTCGTCAAGTCGAATCAAATTTCATTTATCCGTGCCGTTTTGGTAATCGACGTTTCCACGTTCCCAAACTATCATAATTTCTTATCGGTTTTTTGCTTCATGGCAGGCCGTTGAGATGTCAAATGAGTTTCAAATAACTAAAGTTCATATATCATTCAAAAACTAGATTAAACTGAGCAAAAAAATAACAACTTCGAACTGTACATCAGTCTTTAATAAATTGTGTCATAATTTTGTATTTCTCCACAGAGACACAAAATCGTCAAACTGATCATAAAATCAACATCAATAATATAAAAAGTGTGTTGATAATTTCGGGACAAAGTTGGATGCAAACAATGACT
>LUCH01001120.1:118825-129318 GCA_013368495.1 Paragonimus heterotremus
GCTTGACCAGGAGTCCCCGGACCCTACGACATTGGTTCAGTGAACGAGAACGGTGATCATCTGCTCCGCCTGTGTGCTACTCGCGAGCTGGCCATCACGAACACCCAATTCCAACTGAATACGAGCAAAGTCACCACTTGCACTCGTCCACGAAGTGGTCATCACCATTTGCTCGAATCCGTGAATGGGCGACAGCGCGACATTCGTCGGTGGTGCGTGGCGCTGAATTTAGAACATATCGTGAGCTAGTCAGGACCAAATTGTTTACGCATGTACACAAGTTTGTTTATTGTAGATCTTCCGGACAACGGCAGAGGTTGAATATCAAATGATTGGAGAACTGTGAGATGAAGACTGCTTTTCAATGTGCAGTTACCACACATCTGCACGACGCTCTTGTATCCACTACCCCTGAGGGTATGTGGCTGTTCATCAAGGAACGGATCACGACGGCAGCCACCGAGACGATTGGCATAAAACGCTAGAAACGTCCAGACTGGTTCGATGACAACAACGTAGTTATCTCTGGTTGAGTGCGAGAGAAGAATGCCGCGTTTGCTGCCTCCACAGTGGAATCAGACAATGAAGCGAAGGAAGCCCAGTTCTGGAGTATCCACCATCGACTGGCCGCGGAATCAAGGACAACTGGTGGGTGAAGCAGGGTGAGCGGATGTAGGGCTTTGCACATCGTTGACGACACAAGGAGTTCTACGATTCGTCCAAGGCGATATTCGTTCCATCAGTCCAATCTACTAAAGCACTGGTAGACGTGGACATCGGCTGTTCGTGCACCCAGCCAGAGGACATCATGGAGATTTGGCGCAAACACTTTGGTAGCTCATTAAATCGTCCTGCCTCCATTGATCGGGTGACCGTGAACAGCCTGCCGCAACAGGCCATCAAGCCTTCACTTGCTCTCGCTCCTGATTTACTAGAATTGCAGAGAGCGATTAGTCAGCTTCGCAAAGGTAAGGCTACAGGTGAAGATGGATTGCCAGGAGAAATCCTGAAGAATGGCGGGCCGGCGATGGAACGTGCACTGCTCCAGCTGGTTCACTCCAACTGGGAGCACGAAGTGATGCAGAACTTCAAGGATGCTGTGATAGTATATTTGTTTAAAGGCGAAGGTAACAAGCCATGCCCCGACAGCTATCAAAACATGTGTGTTAAGCTGTGCAGGCAAGGTACTTGCCAGAATCCTTCTGAATCGGCTGAATACGGATGTCTTAGAGGCCAATGTTCCTGAGAAGCAATGCGGATTCCGGGCAATTCGGAGTACCATCAACCTGGTGTTTGCTGCTCGACAGCCTCAAGAGAAGTGCCGGAAACGCAACCAGCCCCTGTATGCCCTTTTCGTCGACTCCACCAAGGCGTGATTCCGTGAGCAGCGAGGCGCTGTGGACGGTGTCCAGGTAAGTTTGTCAATTTGATTAGGTTGTTGCACGTTGACATGAGGACGAAGTTGTAGTCGCGTGGATCTACTTCTGACGATTTTGACATTGTCGCTGGTGTGAAGCAGAGTTGTATCCTGGCCCCATCCCTATTTAGTTTAGACTTGGCCGCCATGCTAACAATTGCTTTCCGGGACTCTGGGGAGGACGGCGTTGAGGTAGAGTATCAGACAGATGGGGACCTACTGAATATTCGACGCTTCGGCGCCCCAACCCGATTACATACCTCGACGGTGCGCATGCTTCTGTTCGCAGATGACAGCGCGCTGTTCGCACATAGCGAAGACGAACTACAGCGATCGGCCACAGCTTTCACGACCACGGCATCCAAGTTCGGACTGGATATCAACACAGGTAAGATATTTTCTTTCTTTCAGCCTTCTCCAGGCGGAGGTGCTGTCTGTGCACCTTCACCCCGAATCCGTGTTTATGGAGATGTTGTCGACAGCTGCACAGATTTATGCTAACTGGGCAGCAATCTGTCCACCGATATGTCCGTGGATCGCGAGTTAATAGTTCATGTGGCGAAAGCTAGCGTTGAAAGACGTGTTTGGGAGAACCACAACCTGAAGCCGAGCACTAAGCTCTTTGTTTAGCGCTCAGTGGTGTTGTCTATACAGCTGTACTGCAGTGAAACGTGGATATTGTATCAGCGGAACGTGCGTTATCTGAACCACTTTCATTTGCAATGTCTAAGACGCATCTTGGGTATTCGGTGGTCGGACATGATTCCGAACACTGAGCTACTGCGGCGAGCGGACATGAACGGGTTGGAAGCCTTGCTGATGTTGAATCAGCTTCGTTGGCTGGATCACGTTCGTTGGCTGGATCACGACCGTATCCCGAAGCAGGTGCTGTATGGACAACTGAGATCAGGTAAGCGAAGTCCTGGTGGTCCAAAGCTGAGATACCAGGATGGTGTGCAGATAAGTCTTTCATGTTGTAAAATTGATTTTAGATGTTGGGAAGACTTAGCGTTGAACCGGATCGCTTGAAGGAATACAATTCGGACGGGCGTTCGCGAGTTCAACGAGCAGTTATTACGCGGCCGAGAACAAAAGCGCATGGTACGAAAGGGAACCATCGGTGCCATAGGTAGTGGTGACATGACTATATGGTGTTGCGATGTGTGCGGCCGCGAATGCGCTGACAGTTTGGGATTAGTAGATCACCAGCATACTCATAGTGCATCGTCGGCGGAGAGACGACGAGAATGTTAGACTCAGGTAGGTCATATCAATATATGCATTTTATTTTTGTTAATGATTGCGCCGACCAAGACCCTGGTCGTTTGGAAACTAATCCGCTCCTCTTTTCAGAAACTTGTGTGTCTGCGATCTTCTACCCATTCTTTTCTTCAGCTTTGTTGTTGCTGTTGTTCTTTTCGTGGTCTTTGACTTCGGTCACTGTGACAGGCTAGTGCATTTTGGATGCCGCCAGCCATGTGTATACACGTCGTAGGATGTCGTGTGGCCTCGCACACACTAACTTACCATGTCAGGTTCACTGGTGCGGAAATCGGGGATAATTTTGCACACTCTGTTTATCATTTGAAATCCTGATTTGTCCACATTTTGAACTTGCGCTTACATCAGCTGAGAGACATTGTCCGCTTTGAATAGGCCACCAGTGGAAACTGTGATGATTGGCTCAGTGGTGACTAAAATGAAGATAGAAGGACTAAACGGTTTCAAACTGTGATCCACTGAATCTGTAAGATTCATTCAGGGCAGTTCAAAGCTCTTCTAATGGCAACCCCAGAATTTATAGCAGTTCGTCTACACTCACCGCATCAATCAAAATTTGGTACATACTTGTATGTGAAGGCATCGACTAATGACGTGAATCACATTCGGTGATTAAGTATCATATGCTACCTAAAGGGAACTGGTGGAAGTTATATAGTTAACCTAAACAATTAACACTCAGAGGATTATTGGAAGTTAACACTGGTGTCCAAAAATCCATGGACCATGGGGTTTAATCATTAAATTTGACTGCTGTTAAATATTCTTAAATCAAATCCATTAAATTCAGTTAGAGAGCACATACGGTTTAACTCTGTGTGCCAGGGTAAACAGAATCACGATGTGAACTACATACAATCAGCAGATTTCTTCAGGTCAGTTCTACCATTAAGCGTCGCATAGAATGCATTAACTCACGATGTGTTTTGACAAGCGTGTCAATATTTTAGAAGGCAAGACTTACAAGTATGTAGTAATAATAAAACACATTTTTACACAAGGTTCGGAGCAGATTACATAGTGGATGTTGAAGAACAAAAGGATATTGAGTTTGTGGTTGCAGTCGGTCAGATGAACGTCGATTGGTTTAGGAGTTGATTGTCTTTTGTTTGCCCCAAATGATGCCCCAAATGATACATCCTTATTCATTCAAACAAATCAAGGGATATAAGATTTACAATCTAGAGGTAATGTGTAAGTTACTACAGATGAGTTGTTCACCTGCGCTTTGACTTCCAGAATTCGAATAGTCAGATTAATCACCGGTGTGTAGTACCAATTGAAGTAGGTTATTCTTTCTCCAAAATATAGACACTTGTTTTGTGGGGCTATCCACTTTTACGTTGTAACCAAGTGGTTCACGAATACGTTTCTTATAGATGATTAGAGAAGGCCAACTCGAATACAAATAATGTGTCAACAAAGTCGACACAATATAATCCCCAGAGAATAGGGACAGGGTGCGCTTGTGGTTAATAGTTATCCAGTGTTCACGATTTATTCGCCCGAGGCCTACCTGCTGAACTCGAAGAAGAATAAAAACAGATGGGACATTGGACAAATATTCCTTGTACATAAAGCATACAACACGTGCGTTGTGTTGAGTTGACTGCATCGCTTGTTTTGATGAAAGTGTATTATTTTTAATTATTTTACTAAACCAAGTTGTGGAAATAATTAGAGATTAACTGTCGATCATATCTTGTTCAGCACGGCCGAGGAGTGACAGGCAAAGCCTGTTAAGTTCACGAAAGCTGTTTCTTCACTTAAGAGTATCCTTGCGTGCTATGGAAGGAATGCATCTGTTAATTTATCTTACAACTTCCAGAGTACCACTACCTAATTAAAAAACCCTCACTAACCATGGCGTTCATTGCACTTGTTCTCTGAGCGGTCTATCGTTGCTAGCGGCAGGGGTTGGTAGTGCACATGCCAAGAATGAGTCGGAGTCACAGTGTTCTATCGGAAAGTATCCCATCGATGAAGTAGAGATATATTTATACTGTCATCTGCTTCTCATATTGTAAACTGTGATAACCGTCTCTGAGTACAATAAATGGGATTAACTATAGTCCTTGGTTATGCTCCATTCACTGTTGTGAGCAGGTTGGTCATCAAGTTCTTTCAAATATGGAATATCCGTCAAAATTCCGCTCTAACTAACCCCAAATCCGTTTAAATGAATTCAATTTGGACTCATGTGCAAAATAAACGCACAAATAGTTATCCAATCCAACAGCGTTAAGCTGTGAATTTGTAATGCACCCTAGAAAACCTGTTTGTAAGACGTCTTCATGTGGCCGATTCCTCTACTCCCACAGGCTGTGATATTCCCTACCTCTTTACCATTCTCCTTCTGCTTCAATAAAACATACTACGTTATGTTGTCTTGACGGTCTAAGTCGAAAAGTAACTGGGTGTACTATCCGACTGGACTGATGAGATTATCAAAAATATAGCCTACGGTCACTGCAGTCATCGCTTATTACTGTAGTGAGTTCTCAGTAGACTTGCGTACATTCTGTTCTGTTCAGCGCGTATACATTTCGTACACAATGATGGTAGCAGGTCAGAATGAATCGTTTGTTTTTATTTCGGATTATCCTTGCTCACTGAACTTCTCCACCGGTCGCTCCCATCAACGCGCTAGGTGCTACCGATCATTACAGTCTACCGACTTCACTTTCGGTAACTTTAAGAGTTACTAATCCGGTCCATTAATTTCTATACGCAATACTCAGGTTAGAAAAGCCCCAATGCGGTAGTTATTTACTCTTCCAATCGTTGGCTGTCAATGGCCTTGAAATCCTCAACTCCCGATTAGCAACCTTCTACTGTTCTCCTTTAAAATATCACACCGTTCAGCTCATCGAGCTTAAATCGATACTAGGAAATTTCACTTGTCTAGTTAACAGGTAAAACAGATTACAATCAATACACTTATTGTTGCTTGCTTGGTAGGCCATCAGTGAACTTGCACACAGTTTGTCACTTAGGTTGTTCGTAAATGTCGACATAGTACATAATGTGTTCACTCGCAGATGATGGTGATATACACCGTTCTATTCGTTTTCAGCTCGTACCACCTTGAACCACTGAAATTATCAACAACATAAACAGTATGTCCAAACACGGTAGACAGCCTGCAATGTGAACTACGGAGCCCTACCGAGGGCATGCAGATTTCATGCTTGGGTTCAATTAGTTTTGTTCGCAATTTAATTTATCAAATTTACCACACTACTTATGAGTAGCACAGCTTACGTTCATAGCAGTGCCATTATTGGCTGGTGGTGACACAGGCCTGTTTAAAATCTTGCATGCCGGATCACTTGATGGATTACCAGTGACACCGCTGGATGTGTGGTGGTCACTTCTTGAATGGACAGCGTGTGATAAAAATCTAGCTTCCATTTATCATGCTGTTGCCCTTACGTTTCACTCACAAGCGCTTTTTGCGTAAATCCAACAGATTAAACGCTTTCAACTAAAAAAATGTGTAGCTTAAACAGAGCAGTTTGCCATATCCTATATCTTTCAGCAATTTATCTCAGTCCACTTTAACAATAGTGCGTATGGTATCATCATCTTTCTTAGATGTTTTCCATATTCTGTCCATACAATGTTCAAGTGGAGCGGTTTCATTTATCTGTCATTGTCAAAGTGTACCTAATCGCTATTCGTCAAGTCGGGGCCTTAATACCGGTTGTTATATCTTCTTGCGTCTTTGTATATCTGTCCTAGTGAGACACATCATCAGATTTCCTGCTTAATCACATGGTGGTACAAACACAGAGAGTAGTTTAAAAGGAAACAGGAAAAGTGGAACAACGGAACAGAAAAGTAAATCAGATGAAAAGTTCAGTAGGTGAATATTTTCATTGCTTAATCATTAATGATTGGTGTTTATCTTTATTTACCTACTTCCTGAATATTTACTTGTAATGTGGCTGTAGTACATGGGTGAATAATGAAATGATTGGAGCTCGGGTTTAATCTGATTGCAATGGAAACAGAAGACCGAGGAATATGAACAGATCTTGTGTGTTTTAAATTACAAGCACTTTTGTAAGTGTCAATAAGCCACCCAAGTTGTAAAAGCAGTTGAAATGATAATGCAGAAATGTCACTGTGTTTCCTAATTACTTGGATATTGGAAGCTCTCTAATCAACAGTCTCACATCCAGTGCTATCGACGGTCGCAGAACATATTCGTTTGACTGTAGTCGCGTCGTTCCGATAGGCGGATTCTGAAATATAACACTGTACCCCGGAATCAAGGATCTTCACAGTGAGGCACACTATAACCTAAAACCAGTGAGTTGTGGAAGTATATTTCAACGTAGGTTTTCAAACAAAATTTGTCTGTATACCCATTCATGATTAAGTAGCAGAATCGGCTGTTTTATTTCATAGCCTTTAACTTCATTGTAGAAGGTTGTCACGGTGAGTTTTATCCGGCACTTTGAAAAAAAGCGGTAAATATATGCAAAAATCAGACAGCAGAAAGTATTTCACTTTGCGCAGGAAACATGTATGAAGCTTGTAAACTTAAAAAACCGGCACAAACTTTTATAGTCGTGTACAAATTAAACGGAAAGATGAATAAGTGAACAGTGCAACCACGCATTAGTAAAACGTTGACCTAAGGACCGGAGTCAGCAGAGCAATTTAACATATCAGGCGACGAGTATGATTTTCTGGCTATGCTGATAACCACTGTTTTGATCAAAGGTTTCTTTCTTGTGCACTTTTTAAAGTTATACTTCTGCAGAAATGAGCAATGATTAACGAAATAACTCGTGCATATGTGGTGGCAGTTCTTTCAACAATGCACATGTGTAAGGTAGCACCGACGAATCGAAAATAAAATCATGAAGGACGTGTGAAATGTTCATCAGGCTTGGTGATGGAAGATTACACAGAAAGGGTAGAAGCCAAGTGGGGTTCGAAATCAAGTAAAGAATAACGGAAAGGGAATGAGGAATAATGGGGTGTGAGAACAGGATTAGGGGATACTGGTCTGGATTTCGATGAGTTGAAATGGAATAAAACTTCGTACCTTTGTACATACAATTGACTGTAACCACTAACATCGAATGATTGCATATGTCTTGTATGTAATAGAACGCCTTAAACGTTTACAGCCTGCGGTCCATGAGACGAAGCCTGTTCGGTAGTCGGAACTTTGCTTCCCGCTGCCTCAGAATTAAATACCACGTCTACCGGTGACACCGCCCCAATCCGATCGAAGATTCAAAAAACAAAGTACAAGTTAGGACCTCACATAAATTTTGTCCATTTAACTGGAGTTCTTTATTTCGGCAAATCGCGGCATATGACAGCAGGACTTCCTAGTTCAAGAAAGCAGACAAAAAATTAGTTTAGACGATTTTATTATAACTGACTCCACGTACAAGTTGTATATGAATGCGGTGCGCTGTTCAATAAAAGACATGACATCTCGTCCTTTTCCAGACGCAATTTGCCAACTCCTAATTTAAACGCTTGATGTGCCACAACCCATTGGCCTGTGGTGAAGTATGCTATACAACAGTTGCTACTGTGTTTGAGTACGTTCTTCCTAAGCTGAACTGGATTGTACCCTTCGTCCTATTGGATAGTTATTCTGTCGTACTATCCAAGTGATATGCACTGCAATTGCAGCTGAACTGATGTGAGTATATGGTGGCGGTTGAACAATACGACGGATCTTTAACATTTAAACGTCTTCCTGTTACTGACACCTAAAACCCTGGACATCAGCCATTTAGTCAGTCTTCCCGTAAGCGGAAGTAATATCAAAGAAAGGTCTTGTAGACGACAGTGGGACTTTTACAGATGTGACAGTTCCCTTCGAGTGATTTTGTCCCTCTTGTTCCCATGAGTTTGTGACATTGCTTGTCTTCATTATTCTCACAGTCTGCATTCAGAATGCTAATTTCCTCGGTTTACCTTCCCAGTCATTGACGCCGCTTCGCACATACCCACATGCCAGCTACTGGCTGTCACTTTTTGCCTAACCTGTCACCGTGAGCACGGCTTTTTTACTAGCCATCGTGACACTAGTATCAATTAATCGATCGGTCCGGAGGCCAGGTAATTAGTCATTTATTAGACTGATGAGATCGGATTTTGTCGGCTAGTCTTTGTTCGTAAGTTATCTGAATTTGTCTATCGTTGTGGAATTGGTCCCTTGGCAGCCTGTTGCAGCTAACAGTTGTAGTTTGTCACGCACACACACAAACAGATTGAGGCTCGTTCCCTGAATTTAGTAATTGTGTCTGGCGGCTTGTTTTGGTTCTGCTATTCGTTACCGTGCGTCGCACACCAACACTCTTAGTTATTCGGTATTTTGCAATAAAACATAAGACAGTGTACAAAACACTTAAAGCATCTGATAAAAATCCAACAAAATACCAGTCATCTTGTGAACGAGGGTGAGCGTTTGTTGTAATGATAACATTTTTGTAGTAATCATTTATATAGAAATAACAAGAATTCGTTATGTGACAAGCGACATTATTTCAAATGTCTTTGCCTAACTCGTTTGATTGATGAACAGCTGAATGAACAGTATATTCGTTTTTTTTCAGGTTTGTAGTTTGACGTAGTTGTATCGTACTCACTTTATTTCCTTTCAAGACAGGAAAGTAAATTGGCGAAACTTGCACGCAAGTTTAGTGGAGAACGAAACCAACACTAAAAACGATCACATCTACTCTCTATTTCATAGCTCAGTAAACGCCAAAGATTTAACGACAAAAGACACCCAGTTGAGCGACCCAGAATACAAATCTGAAAGATTCATCAGGGTTTATTGGTGGCGGGCTAGATGACACAGATACAACAACGCAGTGCAGGAATGGAGCATTCAAAACCTTGGAGCGTGGAGTCGTTTGTGGTCTATTCGTGGAAATGGTAGAATTAGTGTAGTGTAAGGCGACAAGAAAGTACCACAAAATAAGTGGTAGAAACAAAATCAGACACTACACTTCTACTGAAGGTGGCAGTGTGGTGGGAAAATTGGTCACCCTATATTACTCGTGAGCGATCAAACGGAGGAATGTATTTAGATATCGAAGTAATCAGGGGGGAAAGAAATATTAGAATAAAATGCGGTGTTTTTCATGCATGAACTAGTCATTGGCATCCCGGGTATTTATTAAGTGCAAATGAGTGTTTGTATTCATGGCGCTGTTGAGGGACATCCCACCTGTGTCGTTATCTCCAATAACTAGTTTTCCAGTTACTCGGGTTATTAACTCACTGTTACTAATTAGCGTAGTGAGGAGGAGCAATTGCATTATACTACTCACACCGCTATTAGTCGTCAGTGAACTAAAATACAAGAAGAAACACTGGAGCGCACCACTGCATGAAATGGTTCAAGGTACATACAAGAATTGAGCATTGGCATCCGTGGGAACCGTGGCGTCCTAGAACCAGCAGTGTATGCAGCTGAGTGAATTTGTTTGTTGTCACGTTGAAGCGCATAACCCATGTGCTGGCCTTTTGAATTTATAGCCCTTGCGCTAACCACATTCTTGGCTCACAACACTACAACTTGTCCCTCCTCCATTGTTCCATACAATTTCGCTCGCAGGCTCCTCTTGAGCTCCATTCCTAGCAATTATCCTACGGGAAGGAACATTCAACGATGAATTACGTTCTGGATGCAACTGATCTAACAACTTTTTAGGGATCAGTTTTATGTTAACCAATATATCCACGGCCACTTTACAACAAATTAATGTGTGCAAGATTACAGCATCTATGAAGCTGTCTTAAACAT
>LUCH01001121.1:0-47252 GCA_013368495.1 Paragonimus heterotremus
AACAAAGAGCGAGTTCAAAGGGGAAGTTCGTAATGCCGGAGCAGAGTTGGTTACGTGCAATAATGTAAGAAACGTTCCGCCAGTAATTAATGAAATTAATACGGGGGTATATATGTGTAGGACCTACAGTACGATAATTTGACCAGTGGAGTATAGGTTTAGGGATAAGTTGAGATTGGCATTGGGTAGGCAGACCCTCGTGGACGGATAGTCGGGCGGTAGCGTCACTGCGCTGGGTGCGGCAGTTCCGTGGTTCGGTCACCCAGCTGTCCTCTTGCCGTCTAAGTACCAGTTTCATGTGGAGTGATCCGAACACAACTTCCATTGTTTCTGGCCAGCATCAACACCTTGTTCAGAGAGGAACGGATTAATTGAACGCATCAATTCCCTTTGAAAGTGGAATAATTCCCAAGCGCCAATGTGTACGTATAACTTATGGAAGTGGGATTTCATTTCGACTAATCTTATATGAATGGAAATCGTCATATCGTTTGTTTACTGTCAGATGCACTAGAGTTCTAGAGATGGATGCTGTCCGTGTGATTCTTTGATCGGGTACACAAAAATAACCATTTAAATTCGGAATGCATGTCTTTTATACTGTTTTTAACCTATCTACAGACTTGCTGTCAAAGAAGATCATAAACAACATATGTGGTCATCTCGGGCACTGATCATGTGTAGTGTTGTCATAATTACACATTTTCAGTTAAATAAGGAAATTTATTAACAAAAATCGGCGTCGTTATTAGATCTCGGTTCGGTTGAATGTTTGCTGACATTTTTAGTTCAAAATTGAATGATGGATTGGTAAAATTATCCCCTGGTCAATGTGGTTCATACAGGATGATAACCTGTGCGTATTAAGTTTTCCCTTAAATATGGCTGATAGCTTGTCCAGCTTCAAATTTGTGCTTCAAAAACTTACAGTTTACACGGACGACTGAAGTGGACTTAACCAGTTGGACTTGCTAGAAGTACACAAGCGCCGTTATGCTAAAAAGTAAACTCGGTGTGTCATACATTAGAAGAATGCATAGTGTAAGGATTAGGTTAACTTCAACAGCTTCACACCGTCCTCTGCCCCCCTACACGGAAGAAATCCCGTCCATATCTACAGAAACAATACTTTCCGATAAATCGGCATTCATAAAATGGAATACCCGGAAGGATTTGTAAACACAACCGCTCGTCGTTGTGCTGAGTAGAATAAGCCATATCACACTAGATAAAAAACCGTGCACACTGGCACACACTTCAGAGTTTATACATCAAATACACCAACACTAAGAGGCTTTCGACTGCTGTGTTGTACAGTCAAACTAAGTATCTAGTTGATAAGCATTTCAACTTTCTACTTACTTCTAAAACAGAAACTGACTCCATCTGTGTCATTTGCATTACTTATTACAGTGAAACCAGTCGAGTTCTCCACATGCACAAAAGCACAGTTGACCAAAATCCTGAAAATCGTTCAGCCTTGTCTAGTAGTCAGATAATGACCTCAACCGGTAATTCCATATTATAACACCTGATGAATTCAGCTCATTCTGTCAATGTGACTGACACGTATCACTTAGTCAATCAAGTAAAGATCACTTTGATAAGGATGGAAAAAAGTCAACCTACTGTCACAGTGAAAGCCATCGGAATTAGCCCGTAAAACCCATTAGAATTTACCGGATAACGTTCCGTCCAGGTGGCTTCCTGATTTTTAGTTGGCAGTGATTCATTCAGCCTCATTAACTAGCAAGTTAATTTAGCCAGTTAACCACCACCTTAGAAACTGTAGCACAGATCGGTGTTTAAAATAAAAGCCAATCAGTTCAAATTTTGGCTGAGTAGATCTGTAAAAATTTGCCAGCAAAATGAACAGTGTGCAACAGCCCCTCTGTGCATGGCACCCATATTCACGTAGTGATAATGTGATGAGCTGATTAAGGAATGACTAAAATACACCGTTGCTTGTCCAGTTGGAGTTTTCTTTGTCACTGAAGTTGGAGAAATGAGTGAATAGAGAGTAGACACGAAAGGCGTAGAAGATCGTCATGAGCTTGAATAGTAAACATGTAAACAACCAGTGTTGACGAATTCGAAGTCTCATTCGAGTGTAGATGGGGTCTTAGCTTATAAAGATTCCCTGTAAACTTACGAGTTACAATAGACACCTGTGTAAACGTAACCAGTTGAGAAAAACGTTATCGGTCACTGTTTTAGGGTCGCCTTAGTGGTATGCACGCGGATAAATATGTAATCGAACGGGTTTTGACATAGAAATCTTGTGTTTTACAACCATGCTTGAACGAGAGAGATGGGTGGCATCTAAAATATAGTTGCATGGCAGCGTTCACATACGTTTGGTACCCCAGTAAGCGTGCCCTTAATTCATATTAGTCGGTCTCATGTCTCGGCTAGATGATCGGCGAGGCTATCGTCAGATACGTTCAGATAAACACCTGATCGTGCGACCCACGTAACTAGTTCCACAGGAACAAGTAAATCAGTATACACAAAAAGAATATTATACTGAAGAGGGGAAGATATAAGAATGTAAATAGTCGAAATATAGACTTGAACTTTGTTTGAGTACTGTTCGGGAAATGAAAATTTGACCTTATTGATAGTCAAAACGGTCCGTCTAATTGGATTTCAATCGTCTAGATAAAACGACCGAACAGTCATGTGAAGTTAATAACGGGTATGTTGAAATGTATCATAATAACTTCAATACTCATCTAACTGCATTTACTGTCAGTTGTCACAACAGTCATCCTTCAGTTTGATAGCACTGTCTTTGTTGATTTCAGTGATGTATGTCCGCTAGGATAAAACAATCGTCAGTAAGACAAAAGTCTCCTACCTGTACATATGAAATGCAGGTGTAAACAGGTGAATGCTGTACAGTTTGCTCCCCAGCGAATATCATATAAAGACAAGTCCATCTTTGTGCAGTAACCCATAACAACATCGTTATGAGTGTACCTGCCAAGAAAAAGTTGATTTTATGTGAGAGTTATGGAGTATAAGCTAACCACCGGGGCATGGCGAGCAGTTCTTACGAAGTTTTTACGTAAGGAAACTCAGATTGTTGCAGAAATGACATTCGGTCTAAAACTTGGGAGAAAAGTCTATCCATCGTCGAGTGTGACATAGATTTTTGCACGACCACATTTCTCATTTGATCTACAGTTGAAGTCATGAGTGATTAGGAAGATGGGTAATTTGCTTTCGGTAGTTATTACTGAAAACACTATGTCCCTTTGATCCAGTACACCATATGTCGTGGGATGATAACAGTTCCTTTACTGTCTTCAGTGACGAAACTAAACGTCAGCGTATGTGAGACATGCGGATAAAAATATTAGAAACAGTTAACCACGGGACCTTGCATGAAAGAAGGATTGCTATGGGTTCTATGACGGCGAAACTGACTGAGTCAACAGTTCATGTACGCACAGGGCTGGATGGCGAGTATTGATTAGCACTAACTTGGAGAACGCGAGCAATTTCTGATTCCGTTTGACTAATAACACGTCAACCGAGTGGCTTGGATCAACAACTTTCATGTTTTCATGATGTGCCCTGCAGTGTATGATGTAACTTTTCCGTTTACTGGTTCTGTTGTTACTTTCTGTTGTGTCATTACGCTCACTGACGTTCGGCCATACGTTCAGCCATTCTTTGTCACAGGTATCCTAATGTTGTCCAGTGTGCTATACATTCTACAGTTTCACGTTAGTGACTGGGAAGTTATAACTTAGTAAGACACCATCACTGACACTGCAGTTAGAGATAAACGTGGGACGAAAGAGTTCCCCGGTTAACCAAGCACTTTAGCTAGCGAAGTATGTGGGTTTTTTTATATAAGCCTACAAATATCGGTCATATCAGGGTGATATCACGTATACTGACCACCTAGTTGATAATTGACCACCGATGCCAGCCTCGACTATGTATCAGTCACTTCTGGATTAAGCTGTTTACTGGTGATAATTACTCACCAGCGAAATTGGTTGAGTATTCACATATGATAATTCGGTCGTTCTCAAATTGAGGTCAGTAGCGCAGTGGTCAACACGGTTGCCTCATGAAAAGCGGGGCCGGAGTTCTAGGTCTAGTTCTCACATTACTGACGAGCTGATCGAATGAGAGCGAAACACAAGTCTAGTGCTTGTTCTGTTCGAAAGGGGTCGATTGTAAAGCCTATGGGAATGTGATAGTTGCAATCGATTGTGAGTGATGTTCAATCTATATTAAACCGTTTAGATTGCAGAAAATTTTGCCGCATATATAAAAGAGATTGGTGGAATAGAAAAATTCGCCGATCTGTCCTATGCTGAGTAACTCGTTTAGGTTACTAGCCTACTTGTCTGCATCATATTCTGACTACAGGACACTTGACGTGGGCAAGCACACACACACTCCGAGTTTCCTATCACATCTATCAAACCAGCGATGATTCGGAACATATTTGATGTCCACATGGTTTGTCTGTAAAGCAGTGGAAATACCTAGAACCGCATTATCTATCAGGGTTTCCATCTCGCAAACGCCTCTACGAAACGGTTACATTTATTTCGTGCCTAAGCTAAACCTTTGAAACATCTCAGGAGCAGAGCTGAGAGATTATTTTCAGCAGTAAGGTAAATGTTTTTAGCGAACATATCCAATAATGAACTTCTTCATCTGTCTGACGAACGTACCGGTCCTACGCGTATAAACGATCTCGGCATAAACCTGTATGCTTTCCATAATTCACTTATCCACTAGGGAAGGCATGATAGACTGGATCCATCACAACTGCATCCTAGATTTTTCCCTTGAGTGCAAAGATTGTAAACAAAGCCAAATAATTCATACGGCAATGTCGCCGCCTATTTCGGACGGGGAACGACGTGAGTGAATTTAAGGAAAGAGTAGATGAGGTAAACAAAATTGAGAAACTTCAGACAAGCCGGTGACGTTACCAGATAATCATTTCAAAACACAAGGCGGCTTCCTCTGGTCAGAATGTTATAACATTTATCGACTAGAGGTATTAAAGTAAAGCTGTTCCTGGGGAGAGTAACATATCTGGAAAAAATGAAATATGTAAAACTAGAATTCGTAAAACCAAAACACTATACTGGGCACCAGGATTTTGGCGCCTTAATAATCTTTTGTATCAGGATAGATACTACTCTTTCCGTTGTGAAAGAAATCATTCGACACAGAGCCTCTTGTAAAGAAGTGGCATGTGTTCGAGAGACGTAACGAAAAGTCAGTGGACGGTTCAGTGAACAGTCTCGATCGAAGGATGAGTTCACAAACTGTTGTGTTCAGCACTCAGTAATAAATAAGACCGACTTAATGATAGCAGTGTGCAAATCGGGACTACGTTTTTTCGTCTCGTCACTTGACGTCGATGGTCATGCTCCAGAGGTTTGTTAATTAACACACATTGGTTATCATCAGTCTTGATCACCTCAGGTTTGGTACACGAGGTTTGCGTTGGAATTGTTAGCTGTTCGTAGATTTTGGACTCAAAACTAGGTAATGGTTTCTGCAAGCCCTTGGGCATAGGATTTTGCAGAAGACCGCACACATCGATTGTCATCCAGCATATTTGAAAGATATACATGAAGTTAATCGGTGACCACCTGAACCACTTACGAATTCGGACTATAATCCTCAGAAGATTTCTCCAAGTCTGAATAATCTCAATGTAAGTATTAGTAGAAATGTACTACTGATCCCGGAAGTGTTGCCAGCTGTTTCCCGGGATTCGTAACTGTCGAGCGCATCAAAAACCTTTCCTATACATGCAACGTGAATTTTTCAGTTAACTGTAATTATACAACCCAGAAAGTTTACCTGATCGCTAAAATCTGTCGTGACAGGGCCGGATGAATAGTTTTTGACAACGTTTTGAATTACTTCATGGTTACCGATGATAGCCTGTCAAATAGACAGTGGCACAAATATCTTTGTTCTTTTGATGCAATCGTTTCATTCTGGAAGCTCTAAAAATTTGAAGGTTGTGTCCTGTCGGTTCTACGTTTAGTGAATTTTCTGCAGTGTTGGTTACTACCATTCCTGTAAATTTTGTCAAAGCCTCATATGCAATTTTTCACAACTGCGGCTAAAGCTTGAAAACTCCACAGAACATCCAAGTCATCATTTTACTGACGGTTTTGTTGACTTTCGGATGTTCCATGCTGAAATTTTTTTGTGTGAATTATCACAAACTTGCCTGAAGAAAACCGTTTGAACCTTACTGCATAGACCAATGATTGTGAGCCTTTCAGATATTCACGTTTTACGACAATCGGACAAAAGTAGGGAGTTGGCCTGCAGTTGTTTGATTGCAATTTAAATAAATGGCCTACCGAATAGCAAATTTCAATAAGATTGATGTTTGGAGAAGTAACACAAGACAGGAAACCTCCGTTCCTTGTCAGTGACCGCACGTTACTTTTGTGAGTTAATTTGCGTGACTCAGTATACGGCTTAACATAATGGAATAGCAGGGGCAGGCAAAAATAAGAAATATGTGTGCTGGGTGGAGAAAACAGATTTGTAAAACGATTGTTAAACTTAGCTATATACAGCGATATGGTGCATTATGAGTCTGAAGAGTCAGGAATTACAGACAGAGTTGCAGGACATCTAGAAATGGCTATTTCACGATAAATGAATGAAACTTAGTCAAACTCTCTTAGAATAAACTGTACGGTGACAGCGTCGTCGTCCTCTGATCAAATGGAACATCAGTCCGGTTGCTCGGGGATGACAACAATATGACCGCAAGAAAGCAAACAGGGGAATTATTACCGGAGGTAACGGCAACCGGAGATATATATTACGCGGAAAAATGCCTTCTTAGGTGAGGGTCGGACAAAAGAAGAGATAAAGTCTATTAGACAACAAAAAACTACTGTTGGCGATTTTGTAAAATGATCAGGCTTTCACCTATGAAAGCTGAAGTAAAGAACATTACACTAAAGTCAGACTAAGCAACCAGGACAAATGTTACGTAAGTAGACAGCAGGGTTCAATAATAGTTTGCCCGTCCAGACAGTCTGTCAATATGCCATTCACAGCGTTCTTCTATTCCACTTTGACTTGGTTACCTGTTGGTTTTACTTTCTTCTCACACAACGTTTCTATGTTCCTATAGCTATACCAGTTTCAAGCAACGATATGTGACAGTGCAATCCGATTTACGTACTAAACGACTAACTGTATTCTACGTCCTAGACTGTACACTAACATGCACACGAAGAAATGGTTGATGAGACATAACACACTTCTTTTTCCCCTACGGCATCTTATGTATGGAAAGTGAAAAACGGGGATGAATTCCGTTTGACCAGCCCAAACTTAACAAAGAATGTGAAATGTGAAAAGGTGAAAATGTAAATATAACTGGTTGATTGCAATCGAGCTTTCTACTTGGGCTGTGCCATACAAATTCGCGAATTCAAATATTTTAGCGAGGATGAATAAACCGACATTCAGCGACCAATTTCGTCCTTGTTTGGACTCATGAAGTAGTTGTAGTTTGAATGAGGATTTGCAACAGCCACCTTTCACGTTATAAGTCAACATATTTTTCCATTCGCCCACCAGTTCAATGAGCATCGCTTGTGATGGAGGAAATTCTATATGTGTTCTCACTCCGTTCATGTGAATGGACACGGTTCATATAGTATTACCTGTTTTCATTGACTACGGTCACAAGGACTCCAAATAGTGTTTGTAATGCTTCTGGATGCTCATCTATCGATCCCGTGTTTGTCTGCACTCATCAGGCAGAAGTAGTCTGAGCGCCATTGGGTGTAACCAATTCAAACTGACAATCCGAGATGGATTGTGTCCGTCAACACTAACAAAGAGAAAACAAGCAATATATTCGCTTTGTTACTTGAAGACCCGCCTTCAAGGGTGTATAATACAATTTCATTTTTCTTGAGTACGGTTATCTAATGTAGAGATTATACACCCAAACAATGCCAACAAAATAACTTTTTGCAAGCAATAGGGAAATTTCAGTTGTCATGATGTGAACATCACTCACAACTGTAGTCACCTCTTACATTCCAGTCGAATTTACGGCGATACTCATCTGAAAAGGAGCTCTGATTAGAGCTCATCAGTAATAACTAGTCTTACCACAACTGGATCACGTTTTCAAAAGGCAACCGTGCTGACCGCCACATCATTGGGTTCACATTATGAACGACTGAATTATCACATGCAAACGTTAAGGCACATTTGTTTGTGAATAATGCTTAGATTGTCCGATCGCCCGAGAGAGGAACCAGACTAACTCTCCTGTTAACTCTAACCGAAGATCTCACGACTGTGACCTTTCGTAGATGAAAAATAAAAATCTTTAAACTCGTTGAGCGATATTCTGACTGGTGGGGGAACAGTAGGAGATTGAGTTGAAATAATTTGAACATGATTCACAAGTGACCTCAGCTAACGCAGTCTAATAGATTTTCCAGACAATGCCTTTCGAAAAGAAGCATTATATTCGAGTTTCACTCTCGTTAGAGCCCGTCAGCAATGCACATTCCTGCCGCGGTCCGGACTAGGATTCTGACTACACATTCACGGGGGAACCGTGTCTAACACTGTGCCACTGAATTCGAAGTAGGCGCAGCTGAAATATCATATGCAAAGGCTCATCAACCACACTCGTTTATTTGTGACTCAGTTCTCTCGTTAATTCATGAACACCAAGAATGGATTTTTTCGATAGTCTTGTCGAATAGGGAGTAACTGTGTAGCCACGTGAGTGGTGTGCAAATACAAATGCTTGCACACGGGCTTGATCAACAATTCAGTGCCCATACATTTTTCCAATCAGTTCATGTGAAAGAGTGTAACAGCTAGATGAAATGACTCACACACATCTTCCTGCACTCGCAGTGACTGTAACCTTATGACTAGGTTTATAAAAGTGTTGACCAGTTTTCTGTTATCTGCTCATATGTCTTGAGCAGAAACCCATGAAATGCATGAGGCTGATAAATCTCATTCTGGTCAAGATTTCCTTCATGATCTTCAGGATCAACGGTTTCGGAAGAAGAATTTTTATTTCATGTTTTAGTGAACTATTTTTTATTGGTATCGTCTTGCATAATTACATGGATCAGGGCGGCGACATGCAGCTTAAGTGACAAATTTCAGGTTGTCTGTGTTTAGGTTTCAAAGAGCTTACAGTTCTTTGTACTGATTACACTTAGGAAATAAAAAACGGCATAGCAATACACGTGAAGTTCGGTTGTAACCTTCTACGCATTGTTCGGTAAATGGCAATGCTTTATCACAGCAGACATAACAAACTCATTTTCAGACCACTTACGATATACCGCATGCCACGACCTAACTAGCATTCGCATTACACTACGGCTTGTACAAGCCTCTCATGTACTTTTCAAAGGATGCATTCTTTCATCTCGGTTCCGACACCGACAACACAATAATTTTTAAAGATGCGAATATGCACTCGTGCGTGCATTACTGCTTCATTTGCCCTAACTGGCATTGCCGCCACTTTTGAACCTAGTTGAAAACCACTCACACAAGATAGGATAAATTATTGCCTTTTTTAATAGTAGCGGAAACAGCAACAGAAACGGCGGTAGCAGTGGTAGTAGTGATGGTAGCAAAGGCGTCGGTACAACGATAGGATTTACGGCCACATACGCACAATATGACCGGAATATGTATATACCTTTGCACATTACATACGCAAATTTTACACTGACGACTGACGATGCAAACAACAACAGTGATGACTGAAGACGGCGACGACAACAGTTGATTTATGTACAACGTCGTTTAAGCCAGCTTCGGTTGATTAATGTGCTTCACTTGGAAGATCTCTCAATTTTGTACGTTGTTCGCGCGTGTCAGGTAGACTGTTTTAAGTTGAACCTGAGATTGTAGGCATGTGTTAGTAAAGTTGTGTGCATGATCGTACACACTTGGGCAAATTGTCTATTACGTCTAGAGTGGACCGCATTTTTCATAACACACAAAATGTCGACGCACTACCTGCCACTGGAACCTGTATACAGCCAAGACACTATACATTCAACAGCAAGCAAACTGTCAGTGGAGGAAATACTCATGCACCTCCAGTTGGACAATAACGCCATCATCACCGTCATTATCATCAATGTCACTGTCACTCTCGCCGCCAAATTAATTTGCCGCCAAATTTACGCTACTGAACTAAGTGCTATGTGTTCCCGACTCACAGTAATCGTGAGGGTTAGTTAGGGCTGTACTCACGGCGTCTTTTCTACTGTTGTTAGTTTGACAACAAAGTCCACTCAAACACAGGCAAACGGTAGTGTGTGTGTGTGTGTGTGTGTGTGTGTGAATTTCGGATAACCCATATCCATCAATCATGCTATTCCGCGTGTTACCTGTGCGTACGTTTGATTGTCTGCCGCCTACATGTCCGTTTAACGATCGCGTCACGTCCGTTTGTTTGAGCCACACTCACACGAAGTCGACGGTTTAGCATACAGATACACAAACACACATAAGTCAGCATGCATCATATTTGTTTGGGATGCAAAGTTGCTGTCACGTCAAATCTGTGCCTGTCACCTTGTCAGATTTGCGTCTAACATTTTTCATTCAAACTGTGCGTCTTGCAAGCTACCTTCGTACTCGCCGCCCCTTCAGCCGACCTATGAAATATGTTCCGAAATGTAACGCATATATCACACAAACATATACACCCGTATGACCAATATGCTCTGACTTGCGGTCCCTTTGATCAGAACTAAATTGTAACCAGACCCCCACACTTCCGCTTTCAGGACTGTCCGATAGAATCGATCGCGAGGGCGTGTGTGAGTTCACTCACCGGTTGTCACCACCACCTCAACCCACTGTCAGTAGCTCTGACTGCCGATGTCACCGGTTGGGCTGAAACGTCTACCACCAGTTATCTGCCTCTACGCTCTGCAGTTGCCCTCTACCCACACACTCGAGCGTACACACATAATAAAGCCTTGACTGCAACCATCAAGGCGGTGACGCCCAGGACGACAACGGGCGACGTCGCCGACCTCTGTGATGACGGTAAAGAGAATGGAGATCTGGCCACTACCGTTAGATTGCAATTTATGACATAGGCACAAACACACGTGCACGCCCTTCGTTGATGAATTACTCAAGCTGTCTGTCCTCACGATTGTGCACCAGGCGAACACAGCAGGACGATCACAATAGTCTCTGTTTGTAATGTATCTAATTGTGTGTGTATTTGAGTGTGTGTATACGCACCCGAACGCGTACTTAGAAGTTCAAAGCGAGGCAGCGGCAAAATGAAAAATAGCATAAAAACAATGAGCCTGGCTGCGCCTGACAGTTGCCCGACTCGTCTATCATCCACTTCGCAGGCCTCAGGACGCGTGACATTTTGTCGGTGCTGAATTTACGGCCCCGTATCGGTAACGCGGCACCATTCTTACACACTTCGTCGCAGGTACATGCACCCGTATGTGTGTGTTGTGCATGTGTACTGGCGTGCGTGTACGGTACCATTCACGCGGGTTGATCCGCTCAAACCCGAGGATGGTCATCACAGTCGCCATAATTCACCAATGGACTAAAACTAGATCAATTTTGGACGTTACCTCAAACATTTTCAAAGGCTGTAACGCGTACGTTCAGCTAATGGGAACCAGATGAACGCTGCACGTAGTTATCAAAACTAGAGATAGAAAACGCCGAAGCAAAAACCCGAACGAAGACTTTCTGGCAGTCTTCCAAAATTACCAGTGAGAGCTCCCACAGTCAACCGAATACCACCAATGCTATTCTGTTGTATTTTGAACCTCACCAACCATGTTTAGAAGGAGATTTGGACAACTGGGTGAATCTTACAGCGATCTTCTATCCGACTTTGAACGAATTAGTTCACCATCCTTTCTAGCCGCATAACAGGTGGCAGCAGATAAGATGAACAAGCACAGCTCTCAAACAGGTTAAAGACCTGCTTCCAGGCGTTTCATTATGGATCATGATTTACAATAAACAGCTAATCTATTTCGAAGTTCAAAACACATTCTTTGCTCCTACAATCGAGCCCAAATACCTTTAGAGTGTAATGCTGGTCACGTCTATGGTTTATAAAGTCCTTTTGTGAAACGTAAACATTCATAATTTATTTTCTACAATATGTTGATCGTTGTACTACATTGAAGACAAATGCACCGGTACAGATGAGTACCTACATAGTCGTAACAGAAATGCGGCAAACACTTTATGATACAAAGATCGATATTATGATTATCCCTCGGATGGTGTTTACCATAACTTCTAAAGAGACAAGCCATGCACACTGAACAGTTGATACCACTGCCAGCAGGTGCGTTGGACAATTTAATTGGTTTTGCTTCCTGGTCACAAGACTATAAACTTAACATGGGGGTGATTAAATCATTGAGTGTTATCTGTAAATGCTCAAATCTGGGAGAAAACGCCGCTTTTAAGCTGTCTTCTTATAGTGGGATTGTCGAATATAACAAGCATCTTGCCCTCTTAACACCTCGGATATAATCGCTTCCAGTCAGTTCATCCATCACAAGTAGTAGTCCAACAAATATACCCTAAGTTTCCCTTACCGGATAACACAGAAGTTCTAATCTATTGTTAATCACAATATTAAGTCAAAGCAGCTTGACTTCAGAAGCGTTTCCTATAGACGAACTGTACTGCCATAGATCACACTCTTTGTCAGCACTACAGGCAGAAGGTTTACAGATAAAAAAACAGAGACATTGAGACATGAATTATTAATTTAGTTGTGATTGGATTGTAAGTGTCAATCTCAATTATCCATTCGGAAATCAATGTGGTTTTGTGTGACATTGGAGGAGGTCTTGAAAAATCACAGATTTGAACGAATCTGTTCCGAAGACAATTTTTGGTAACGCATGGTCAGCACCACCATGATGAAGACAGAGTAGATCCTTGTAATATTTTTCCATGATACAGCGAACTTCGTGGTGTTTTATAACATGCAGCTTCCCTTGCGAGTAGTATGGTATGACTCGAATCCATGGTAACTAAAGGGTAGGTCTCAAAATTAGGAAGACTCAGAGGTGGAAATGAGGGGTTAGAAACGTGTGTATACGCTGTATGAGACGTGTCATTAAATAAAACTTTGTTGTTCTTGTGCCAAATATGTGAGTATAAGTCGGGCGTGCAAACTAGTGTTCGTGGTTCCACATACCTGGTAGTGGTGTTCGATAACAAACTGTATCTCAGGTCAAGCGTTTTTGCGGTCACAACGGCGGTTACCGTTAGACCGCCACAAGTGTATTCATGTAACGACGAAAATATACAGATTTACGATCGACATTTTACCTTGATAGAGTATTGCTTGTACATAACTTGTACGATTGTAGGAATCAAGTCGTATACATCACCTTACTCAGCGAAAGTATGGACAAGGTTTATAATGAATGAAGTTAACACAAATGGGTAAGCTTATGACAAAATAACTTGTCTTAACAGGCGCCATTCCGTGAAGTTCTTACACAGCCTCCAGCTAATGACTTTGATTTTCTCCAGGTGACCTACAGAAGGTCGACTCGTTTGATCACCCGAAGGAAGATTCGACGCCGGTTGTTTCAAGTACAGGCGTCAAGGTTCCCTAAGCTAAATTGTTGTCAACCAATCAAGGGGCCCGTAAATAAGATTATATTAGTCAAATTGTTATTCCTTATGCAGCTAATCTAACGAACCAATTGACTGCAGGGTGTAGAGGAATGGTTAGCACATTATCTCTGAAGATATCGTTGTTCAAAGTTGATTTCACCATGTACGATTGGTTGCTTGCAGACACCGACTATAAAAGACAGAGAGTCTGGATACACTACCTATTCTGAGTCCAAATTCAAAACCTCACAACTACCGAGTAATTCAGGGCATTACATTTGTGTCCTTATTACAACAAATCAACTGGTACTAGTCAAATTCTCCCTGAAAATGAATGACAGAACTTAACTCCATTTAACATCAGTAGCCACGCGTCTTTCGCGATTTGAGTTGAAGGCTGTTACTGAGGGCTGAGGTTTATACGAATCAGAATAAATCCACTCTTCGGTGAAGTTGGAAAAATGACTCTAGACAGTTTCATTTTAGTCTCCATTACAGGGTTTTGTTCCGTGTTTAAACTCATTGTCTTCATTGTCTCATGATAGTCTGCCTAAAGGATCCTTAACTGTATGGGTATTTCTGTAAACTGTCATGAGGAACATTGTTTTAAATCTTATTCTGGTGCGTGTCATCGGTACAAAGTCAGATTTACTTGGTTGATCAAGAGTTATAAGATTGACGCATTCGCTACGTTTCCGATACATTCATTGGTCTAATTTCCATCTGCACAAATTGATAGAAGTCCACGTCTGTGTGAGAAAATTCTTCTGCAGTTCATGTAGTTGGTAAACACTTTTCTTCAGCTCAACGCGGTGAACGGAACTGAGTGGTTAGCGAATGGATCGAGAAGTTGGAATAATTTGTTGTCCATTCAAAGACTATGACTATTAAAATTATGTATGTACTCGCTAAGCCAATCAGATGACATTGTATACAAGCGAGTGAAACTAACGTGGTTTCTTCTGAGCATATTCCATAAATGACAACACCATTTGGTTTTAAAAGCTGTGTTTAGCCTTATTTCCTATGATTGACGATGAAAGTTATATCGAAATCCAATCTGATGGGAATGCCATAAACACACTTCCATGTCTAGCTGATTTTCGTGTGGTCTGCATTATTGTGTTTTATTTATATACCAGGTAATGCAGCGTTGTTCAAGTGATGTTCCATAGGGATTCCTCCATTTTCGATCAAACATTCTGTTAGTAGTCATTTTCACCAAGTTCTCTTGCAGTCACATCTTCCTTATGGGCAGCATATTTCCGAGTACACGAATACTGTTCACCTACCATATGGCTATGAGGAAAAAACAAATAACCTAGGTCTACAAACTAGAATGGGGAGAGTAGAGATCTACAACGGTGTATACACTCGATCGATTAACATCAAGAGGTCTGAATCTTTAATTAAACAACTGACTTGCAAATAGTAGGGGACACTTTGTCATCTACAGAAAATCTTCATTGAGGATTTCGCTATCCCCGTTAAAGTAGTTGACCTCACTTCGTAGATAACAGTTAAATAACATCCCCATTCACTCCAATGGGTCCGATCAGCTGACATCCTTCTCAGTGTTTCTAGCCACTGGCTATATCAGTTATGTTGATACTACTTGGGTAACGAAGACATACAGCAACGGATAACCACCTGGTATCGTTCTCAGTTCTTTACTCTCAGTCAATATTTTTTTTCATTTCGACATCGAACAAGGAGTGCTCGAGTAACAGATGATTAACGGGCATCATGAACGTATCACCCGACCACATAAATCTGGGTATTTTTGAAGACAGAATGAATGCCTACTGTGGAGTCGCATTACTAACTATCTGCTTCTCAACTCTTCAGTTACTTACACAATGAGACACATAAATGGTGCGACTAAACGCGTATACGAATGACCGAACAAGTAAAAATTGTTTCTTATTTTCTACTATGAACAGCTAATTCTTGTAGATGCAGTCACCTCACTTTGGACTTTGGAGCTACGCTTGTTTGTTAGTAGAGGTTAGCAAAACAAATAGGGGTCGTTTAGGGCTGTGAATGCAGACCTGTTTATCACGTCAGCCGGGCAACACGTTCCATGGCTCCATAATCCATTAGTACTTCTGCAAAACCATAATATATCAATTTTCGAAGTTCAGTCATGAGAAAATCTGACCCAACTCTACACCCTACCAAACGTTTATCCCCAGTATTTCCTACCTCTCTCGTTTGTGAGCTTTAAATGAACCCTGACCTGAATGTTTTCGTTTTATCGTGTCAATCTGATAGTTGTGCAGATAACCAATTGCCGGTTATTGTACTTTGCCTAAATGGCACGTGCATTCGTTTTTTGTAATTCGGCTTGTTCCTATTGTTTCTGAACCTGTTGACTGCTCGCAAGAACTCTGTTAGGTATGAACTCCACATTGTGTGATTACAGTTCATCTCTAGTTTGTTTAGTATCAAATTGTAGTTCATTCCCCCAAAAAGATCCGTCGATCTAACTATTAACTTTGATAATTTGTTCATTACTGTCGTGTATTGTGATCCAATCTTGTTTTGACTAGTTGAGATCGTTGGTTTTTGTCGCTACGCACTGCTCAATGTCTTCGTTGAAAATCGTACACATAACATTTTTACATGACTATTTTGTTGTGGCAAACAACATCCCGAAGAGTTCGTCAGAACTTCATCTTTTCTAACTAACCATATTTAAATGAGAATACTCCGTCATCAACAGAATTAGGAAAAATAAACTTTCTATTGGGTGGTAAGTACAGCATTGGATTTTCAAGTATTGTTTCTATGATAAACCTACAGCCAAAAATGGGAGAATAAAACATGAGTGAACATATTGGAGCTATTACTTCAGAAACTGATAAACAATTCAATATAGATCGCAGTTTGATCGGAAATGAAGGAGAATGAAACATCCGTAGTATACTCGCACTCTTGTTCAAAACTATCTCTGAATTTAGACGATCCTAAATGCATGAGTCTATCAAATGAACACTTTTGAGTCAACTGGATCAAACTAAGGTAGCCAATTACAGAACTTGATAGATGTATGATCAGCACACACGAGTGTAGCATGCTGACCAAATCTGAAAAGTTGTATCAATAACTATACCACTTAAACGGTGTAAATATGTTGTATGGAAATACCAAGGTATAAGATAACAGCAACAATCAGCTGCTATTGAGAGGACCTAAGACGAACAATAAATGAAACGCATCCCGACTGTAATTTCTTGTCCGACATGAATAGTAAACACTTATTTATTAGTAATTGATCGTGTTATTTATGTGTTTACTTTATGTGCATTCATCTATGTTGCACACTTTAAATCAACCATTTTCAGTTTGGGGGTTTGATTAAAATCAGCTGAAGATCTTGGGCGATAGGCTGTCGAAAACGTGTGTGCTATACGACGGCTATTGTGATTGAGAACGATACACGGTACCTTAGTTTGAAAATTATAGAATAATGAACATTGTTAACCAAACAGAACGATGAAATCCAAAAACGTGATTACTGGGAAGACAGTTATTTTATACACTCTCATCATTCACTAAACGTACAAACAAACAATTTTTTTCTAATCAGACGAAACAAATAAATCGAATATGGTTGACACATGGAAAGATATCGCCATAAGAACAAATTCATTGTCGCATTGATATGTTTTTAGAAGTAATGGGGTAGGTAGTTACTACCAATACTAATCACTTCTTTATACATGTTAAACAAGGTTTTCTACGGTGCCTTAGCATGTATTGTATCGACCTTCAGGATCGATATGATATGGCCGGTCCCTAACAGACAAATGACACATAATAAGTTGGGTTTATGCCTGCATTGTTTTGGAGTGCTTTCCGACAGAATAGTGAGGTGAGTAGTCCTACTTACTAAACCCCAAGTCAAGACTTTTGCCAGTGTATTCGAAATAATTCCATCCACAATTACTTGTGAATATGTACAAGTGGTAAACTGTTTTGTTAATGACATGTTTATGGGACCGATAAACGAAAGTTAGGTTGACATGATCAGACAATTTATTGGCTTTGTAAGGCTTCTTTGGGATTGTGTTGATTGCTTCAGACGTCGTTCACATTCAATGATCACTTCTGATTGACAGTCCGATGACCTTGAATTTGGTTCTGATGCCTGATGAAACAATTTAAATGGACGGTGATTCAAAAATGTTAACTCAGTATCAACTATCGGAAGTGCAAATTTTACGGGCACACTAAACCAAACTGTGTACCGGGAAGTGTTTACGATACGTGGACAAACGTTTCTGAACAGCACTTACTGGACTGGCTACGTTGTATTCTTGCGAACTGTACGCCCTATATGACCATCCAACTAACAAGCAGGGGGCACATCGGAATCGGACAATCACGCTGCTCCTGGTTACATATCAAGACGTTAATCATTTGGAACTGGACGCAGAAGCACATCTTTACTGACGTTAGGCAGTTGGTAGCCTACTACTCATGGACAACAGAGCCATTTCAATAATTGTACTCGACTGAATGACATAAGTGAGTACTAGTGTAATATATTTCGCTGTTGTGTGGTTGATGCCATTTGAGTTTTCGATTGTGTAAGTTGTGTGCATGGCTTACTAGATCTCTGGCTCACGCTTATCGGTTTTTGCTACCATTCGAGATTCCCGTTGTGTCCCTATCCTTCCGAGGAATGCTGTTCCTCGGTGCCTCCACTTCGTTGCAGGTTACACTAGTATAATGTTGAAACCGAGCAGACTGTTTCCTTGTTTGTTTTTTGTCATTTGTTTTACGCAGTGTAGCAATGATGGTTCCATATTCCCTCACTTCAATGGAAAAACGGTTAAACAGGAAAACTTAAATTTTAATAGGTTCATACCAATCCAGTATCGGCGCTGTCTGGTAGAAACTCTGTTCAGCGTATCAAGCGACTCTCTTCCAGGAGAAATTTTGTTTTACTGACAATAACAAGAACAATACAACCAGAAAATGACTATCTTTTAGTATATTTTTTAGAGATTCAACGAACTATGGTTTCTTGTTTTGATGAAATTCCAAGGTTCAAAAAAGAAACCTCAACCAGAGTTGCCTCTGAAATGATGACAACATCGCCGTGTTAAAAATTCGTCTTGCATCATATGCAGAACGCACAATCTACATAACACAACCGACCCTGTGGTACAACATCATCAGGCTGCCAACATCAGGTTTAAAGCAACCTTATTTTCCAATAAACATCTTCAATATATGTATTTTCGCATGACTGAAAGACCACCTAAGTGGGTTGAACGAAGGGGGCAGCTGTACATTCCGGTCAACCAAATGAGTTCCAGTTTTCGTGAATAAACGATAATGAATACATTTGAAAATACCTACGGAAGTGACGGTAAGAGCAAGTTGGCGAACAAGCTCTGTTTCCTGCATTTTTACCATCACACTAACAATGTCAGAATAACGACGGAACCAGTTAGCAGAGTGAGTTAAGAAATCGGTTAGCATTTATGCATATTACAGTTTTAAATCGTGATTGCCGATTTGTAGTTCGAACAGTATTGAAATGACAACACGAAATTCTGATCGTAAATGTCAGAGCTGAATAACCTGAAAGTCGATTTGAAAGTAACTACCGGAGCTACCGGAACTATCCGAGTTGGTTAACTGGGCAACAAGCTCGATTGTAACTGTTTAATTACACTAGGCAAAAGGTGGCTTAGTTTTTTTTAGTAATACGCGCAGTATACTATGATTGACGGAAGCAAAAGAAGCGCATGCACAACAGCTTGTTGTGGAACTTGCATGTTAATCATTGAGTTGTGGGATGATGGCCGTGATTGAACGGACGTTCAGGTAGAGTTGCGTTGTAAATGAAACTACTTTCACTGCATTTTTCAATCTTCTCGTGATCATTTCAGCCAATGGATCTTCAATTAAACAGAGCCCACTGAAATCACGATTCACATTCGCTCAGAGTACAGTAATCATGTATACTTTAGTGGGCATCCTGTTCACAATCACTCTGCTAACCATCATTAGACATCATTCATATAAATATTTTGAGGTGATGTCCAAGCGTTAAAAGCTAATTAAGACTATAGGTACCAAAACGTTCAGAAGATGATGACATTTCAGAAAGAACAATTCATCGACTGCATGATACCTATTTTTCGGTCGACTTCTACTAAATCTAGAGAAAAGCTTTCGAATACGATGATCAAACAATGACTGCGGGCTTTCCGGTTCATAGAATTCACAGCTATTAACTCATCACATGAACCCACAAATCTGCTTACAGAACAAACTGATATTCAGTACCAGATTGCCTTGGTAATTGATGCGCGGTTATTCATTGTACCGCTTAGAATCAGAATGTCTAGCAAATATTACTATGTGATAGGCTATATCCGTTTGGGTTTAGCTTGTTACAATGACCAGAGCAAAAAGACGCCTGGACCCAAGTGGCTTTCGTTGAACAATTTGTGGTCCTACTCATAAACCACATATCCAGCATAAATCCGAAGGAATAAGACTATCAGGTTTGTGTATAGAGTTCTTTGTAACCAACCGACCAGTTTTGATTAGCCACGTGGTAGGCCAGTAGGAAAGTGAAACAGTTAGCTCTTTGAAACAAAAATCGGAGGTTTCTTTGGTTTGATATGGACCAATAATACAGTTGGAAGATAAAAATCAAGAGATATTTCACCAGAGGAATTCATTTTATTGCAATCTATGCAGGGTGAGGAAAGAAAAAATTACCGAAATATGAACTAGGAACAAACCAAAACCTCCGCTATACCGTGCACCAGCTAAACAAGAGAGAAAGAAGGGCAAAAGGCTAGATTAACCTGAATTTCTAAAATCGAGAGCGGTTTATTTGAAATATGATGCGATTGATGTTAAATAGAAACAAGAGATAATTTCAAAATCGAAAACCATTCACAACCTTCGCATTCAAATAAGCCTTTCTGTTTGCTCACTTATTTGACCTCACCGTAGTCATCGTCTCTTCGTTGATGATGTATTGTGAGTACGTTGATGAACTAACAATCCGAGGCCGCCGGTGTATTCGTAGACGCATTTATTGAAACGTCATATATTCACGTCATTACGACCTATAGCAACTATGGTGTGCCGCGCGCCTTAATGCAAGTTCAGGCAACTGTCTCTCAGTGAACTATTGTGGACTCGTCTGAATAGTATTTCCATATACAATCAAGTTCAAGCTTTAATCCTCCAAATTCGATATTGCAACGCAAAAGACGTCCTTGTATCGTAGCTTGTAGTCACCAAGAATTCACCTACCTCATTTCAGTTTCCCATACACTGGCTGCTCCATAATCCGTTCGTTGCTCAACCAGCAGGGGTGTCTTAGCCAGCAAAGCTGACTGAACATCAACTCGGTTTCAGTCTTGTCCGTGTTTGCCTGGCGAATTTCTTCTGTGTTTGGAACCATGTCTGACCACAGAATACCCAACGTATGCCTCAGACATTACAAATGAAACGTCTTAGATACAGCAAATTCTGATGATACATTGTCCAAGTTTCACCGCCGTACAGCACCATTATGATGTAGACAGGTACCATGATTTTCAACTTCTGGCTACTGTTCTTCCAGACACATAATCAAAACGTCCGAAATCAGCGCTAACCTTCTCCAAAAGACTTCGTACAACGTTGTTCACGAACAGATCTTTCGTCAAATTGTTACCTAAGTAGCAAAAGTCTAGGTGGTTATCCACAGCATATGCACTAACGCAGATGTCAGGTTTAGGTGTAAAACTTCAGCCCTGGGAAAGCTGAAATAAAGATATTGTTTTATCTGTGTTCATATACAAATTAAAACTGAATGACACAACCACAAATGCGATGACCACTCAGAGCAATTTCTCCTCACTGCAAAATAGATAGCTCTATTTTACCTGTGATTAATAGCAGTCTACCTATCACGTCACGTAGTTGGCTTGGAGCACTGAAATTTCGAATATTCAAGAGGTGACTATCCTTGCGATAGTCTATCTGAACACCTACCTTCACATTTCACAAAATACACGTTAGAGTCACAATCAAATACAAGCTAAGTAGATTTGCGGCTAAGATATAACTTTACTTCATAACACGGACGAGTTCAAAATCATTAGAAGTAGACCTGCTTGACTACATCGTTGCCTTCGTAATCCACCAAAACTTTTAAATAACCTAACAAACTTCTCAAAATATTCAAACTTACCATACAACATCCAGAAGGCTTCGTAGCTCACAGAATCAATCGTCTTGATAAAATTCTGTCCGTGCTCATAACACTCTTCTGGAGATGGCTCTCGGTAAACAGTATGTCAATAGTAGGGCCACTAGTCCAGCATCCACACTGTTTCTTAAGTTCTTTCGTATTTAAAGTCTCCGCATTAAAACGAGTTAAAGGTGTTTTCGATAGAATTGTTTCAGCACAGTTCAGCAGAGTAAATCCTGTCCATGGTTTGCTTATCTCCTGACCGTTGAATCTGAGTACACTGAGGACATCGTCGAACACCTGTGAGACTGTTTCTAGTCCTTAGATGGAGTGGACCAGCTAAAATCGGACACGTTCTAATGAAGAACCGTCCCTTGGTACCCCATCTCCGTCCACAGTCTTTCTGTTTAGCAGTTGTCCAATGTCTGTCCGAACGTCGGCTAGGTCCAGGACGACAGCAACATAAATACCCATGGACTTAACTGCACTGTTTGACGTTCTCCCTTTGGCCTATTTGACACGGTTGAACTCCGCAGTACAGAAGTCCTGATCCACCTACCGCTCCGAATTAAATTGGGACACAAGCTTGCGTCAAGGTGACACAACATATCATGAACTATACAATGTAAGTAAACCTACAACCACCTGCTGTACCAGCCATATACAGTGGAACTCAGTCGAGAGATACATTGCGTAATGAACATTCTGCGATTTATCCGTTTAGACTGTGTTTATTGCTCTCTGCTTTATTTTATCTTCTGTTTCTACTGTAATCAGTTGCTCACGCCCAGTTTTCATCACCACTTTAAAGTTGAGCAGTGGTACTGAATGGCCATCCACCCATCCGTATGATTATTTGCACGGCGCCCATTTTCAGCTCTCCAAAAACTATTGTCATTCCAGCTAAGTGGTCACAACTTCAAAGCGAAACAACTTACGGATTAAACAGAATTACGCGCACCGTTCTTATGAACAACAGAATGGACGATTTAAGTTAATCATAATCCGTGGCTAGCTAAACAGTACGTCTTCAAACGCGTGACTGTTGTTCGGACGAGTCACATGATCGACCGTTACCGATCTGACTCTCAGTGGAACTGTTTGGCATTCCAGCTCACCATTTTCGAAATATCGATCAGTAAATGCCGCAAAATTAAGCAGCTATTAGTAATAAGATTAACCTTTCATACGAACTCAGGAGTATGGCGGTAGATAAGGGTTCCATCCGATAGTTATGTTAAATAAATTTGTTTGCTTGCCTATTAAACAGTTTAAACTGCTCCTATTAAAATCTGATGATTAGAGTCCACATCCTGGCAGTTAGGAAGGAGTGTGTTGTAACATGTGATCATGAAACTCCATCTGAATTGTATATATGGATAAACAAACCATGTATGCTACAACGGTCGCTGGTGATTCGCAAGTGAACTACCGATCTACTGTGTTTTGAAACATCTATGCCAGTTTTCTAGGCTCGTAATATTGATCGGTTTCGACGAGAGATTCTAGTGAGTATGCTAATTAAAACTCATACTTAGTACACGGTGTTGGGTTAACGAAAGTTCATGTTCATTTACGACAGTGATTATCGGATGAGCTGTTCCGTGAAGTTGCATCGGAATTAAACAAGGTTTGGATCATGTTTGTAATTGAAAACAGCTGCTAAGCCTGGAACCTGGCGAATGAGCTGGATAATTTTTTTCTATTGCAAACCATCTCCCTCGGTACAAATGAAGATTGCCTTTGACCCTTTGGTTTAACCAGAACACAATTGTCCAGCCAGTGAATGAACCACGACAAAATAAGTGCCCATGGATTGAGTATAATGCTGAGTGGGAAAAGGCGAGATACGTGTTATCCGTACTGTAAATATATTTTCCCCAACGTCCAAGCTGATGCACGCCATCAGCTTGTTTCCTCTAATAATGTATCTTATTGGTTCAACCTATTTATTGTAAAGATCAATGTGTTCTTACTAGTTGATGCTACTGACTAGGCGTGTTTTCAGACAGTATTGTAAGACGTGTGATTGTCTCCTCGTCTTGTTATACATCGTAACAATTTCCACATTATTTTCACGTTACGCTTCCGATCGACACACTACTGTTGGTTAATTTCTCGTTTAGAACCATCCGGGCCCGTAAGTTACCATGCATACCTTAACGACTATGAACAGATCATGAGGTGGACCGTGTTATTTCAGCCAATTGGCTAATTGCGGTTGGCCTACTCGCCTCAGCACAGGTGATGCTGACTGAACCATTGTCTGAGTGGATAGAAGATGGGCACGTAACGCACACACTGCTCATCTGTATCCTTCTCCGGAAAAAGTGTGTTGTTTATTCATGAGCTCTATCTGTCTACAAGTTTTGCAGCCACAAGGTAGTAAATCATACTCGTACTACTTGTGGACGACTTCATCCCCATCTCTTCTCCACAATGTACGACGTTATTGTATGCTTTCATATGGAAGCAAAACGACAGGTGTGTTGCATGCAGCAACACATGGCATAGTTCTCGTAGGACACTTTTAAAGAAGGGCTACATAGGAGTTTGACGAGTTCAAGACGTACTACTGTTGCAACAGGCATGCAATACAAAGGTAGTTCTAGATACACTATAAACATTTGAGAGTAGACATAATCCCGACTTGTAAAAGTTTTCACGTAATTGAGTATTTATCAGCAGACCTCCCATTAAGCAGGAACTAACGATTAGGAGGTCATCCTGGTATACTTGAGTTCAATTGAACAGGCTATCATGTGGGCCGAAATTTTTCTGAGTGCTAGTGTCTGCCCACTCTGAAGCAAGCTGTTTGACTTTTTAATCACAACTGATCCAGTTGACAAGTTCCATTTTCCATTGGATCGACCTATACGTGATGTTCAACTAACACTACAGTTTCCTTGGCCAATTATTTAATACAATCCCACTGGTCTGTTTGCGTTTCTGCATGTTCAGATATCGTCTGTATGTATATATCGGTTATATGAGTGTATTGCTTCATTGTGTTGGTGTGCTCCATGAAATGCGGCAAGTTTGATAGAACTCGCAAGTGGGACTAACATCTCTTTTAATTCATTCTGGATGGTTACCAGATTCTTGGTAGGACTACTTAGTAGCATATACCCTCTTTTGGACAATGATTTGGACTTCAGGCTACCAAATATTTTAGGCAATTGTGGATTGACTACTGTCTTTGACAATTATCACGTTTGTACTTTCAGTCGCAATATGTTGTAAACACTGTTCAAGCTACATGGTGGTTCAAAGAAGAGACGAAACGATTGCTTTGTTGACCGTAGTGAATAAACCGGTGATCAGGATTCTTCATAAATTGTTTCGTTAACTTCGTGCCAACTGAGGTGATCAGAAGCGTACACATGATCGGTGTGTTACAAAAGTCTATCCTTGGAATGTTCCCGTTCGCTTTGTTCGTGTACAAAATGTCACCGTTTGGTGACTTCTGTCTGGCATTATATGTCAGTGATGAGAATAGTTGATGCGTAGTGGACAGATTTGGAAATGTGCGAATATTTTCAAGTTCTGTTTTGTTGGAGTGTATGCAGTCAGCTTCCGTGCAGCATGACTGTATTTATCGTTCTGGATGCAAATTGGTTACTACTACCTTAAGAAGTACTTTTATGGAAACGAAAAGCTGTAATCAACCAAACTGTTAACGGGGCCTAAACACGAACATTTCAGATCGTCTTATTCCATCTGCCAACAGAACTTCACAACGGTTTGTTTGGTATTGCGTTTGTTCTCCGAGCTGTTTATAATGTATTCTACCGTTCGATGAGGCTTGAGCTAGGTGCCTCATATGGATGACTTCTATGGAAGGATAAAATGAACAGCGACAGATCGAGACACAGCTCTCCTGCTGCTGTTCTATCCGGACTGGTTATTTAAAGTGTGTAAACTGTCAATATGCCTAAATCACGGTAGACAGGATTCAATCATTATCTGTTGGATTCCTAAACAACTACATCAGCCGTTAGGAAAAATATCTCATCTAACTAGAATTACCACCTCAGTAATAACGCAACAATGTGACAGTATTAATTATACGGTTTCAATCACAAACGAAAACGCGCTGGGGATCCGGATATGCCCTGTCAGAATCTGTGGCAACCAATTCACTACATGACACCGTTTCAAAATGGCATTAACTACAGTTAACTGAAGTTACCGTTCGAGCTTACAAAATTGTTTCTGTTCAATTCTTGTCTTTCTGCACACTGATGCGTATTTGTTATATGCTCAACGGATAATATTTGGGTTTCTCTTCTATTTTCCCGTTCTTCCAAACCTTCCTCCCTAGTAATAATCATAACCTTACAATCGATTACCCTCCTAATCCGTTACACTGAAACTTTATACTATCCATCAGTTTCACTTTCGAAATAATACAATACAGAATTAGATGTAGATGGGTATTTTAGTCTCTTCCGGTTTCTTATAAATCCAGTGATTGAGTAACAACAGAATAACCAGTCTATTAAAGGCGGGCTGATAAGTGCATGTTTGCCCCCATACAGGAATTTCAACTAAAAACATGAGACAAATAAGTGTAATCCGTCAGTCTTTTACGAAAAAGTGTTTTAGTCAATTTTTTTCGCGTCTGCTGCATGTAGGTGAACGTTGTCGCTGAACTAATCACCATTCATACGTCAGGACAGACGTTGACTTACATAGCTAATTTACTTACATAGCTAATTTACGAATTTTTAAAAGGTGGATTTCCTACTAGCCAGTGTTGTTATACGAATATACAATGGAAAAAATGAAGCAAATATTTGTATCTGGTATAACTTTCCTTCTCCAGATTCATTACAAAAAAACCTGATCAATATTTAGGCGGCCTCTGAAGATGACAATGATATACGTGCGAGATATCTTCTAATGAATGCACAAAACAATTCAGCGAGTATTGCATCATTTTGTCTGGTGTTATCGAGATAGTAAAATGAGTTACGTTAACGTCCAGAGGCTGTTGACGCGTCGCAAACTTGTCCTAATCGATTTTCAACGATTGGTCCTTAACTGCTTTACAATAATTCAATGGTGGAATTGTTTGCGAAGTTACACGATGCATACTGATTGAACATCACCCATAACTGATCGCAGCTGTCACATTCCCATAGGCTTTCCAGTCGACCCCTTTCGAACAGAACAAGCACTAGACTTGAGTTTCGCTCTCATTCGATCAGCTCGTCAGTAGTGTGAGAACTAGAACCAGAACTCTGGCCACGCTTTTCATGAGGCAACCGTGTTGACCACTGCGTCACTGACCTCACATTGGGAAAAGCCGAATTGTCATATGTGAAAACTCAACCACTTTCACTTGTGAGTAATGGTCAGGTTGCCCTATCGTCTCAGTAGGAGATGATTACTATCCTGTTAACTCCAATCTATGACCCCTTGACTAGGACTTCTCTCCAAGTTGAAATGACAGAAATCATTAACTTGTTGAGCAGAATTTTGATTATTGATGAGTAGTAGGTCCAAGTAGGCCGTGTCCAATGTGAGGTCAATAAAAGCGTGATCGGAGTTTTATTTCCGGCCGTGGCATATATATGCACTACTGACGAGCTTTAATGAGAAAAAAACTCAAGTCTAGTGCTTGTTCTGTTCGAAAGGGACTGATTGGAGATTCTATGGGAATTCAACAGTTGCGATCGATTGTCGGTGATGTTCAATCAGTAGGAGAACCAAAATCCCCCACTACTTAGTATGCATACTGTTTATGCTGAACAATAAGCATTCACTCCCAGTCTGTTTTTAAGGCATGCTTAGTAATAATACGGTTACACGTTATCTTTTGGATAGATATACAAGCTTACGACATTGTGAATCATGCACTAGACATCATCCTGTTCACGTGTGTGAACGATCTGAGCCCAGAATTGACGAATGGATCAAAACAAAACTCGTAAACACGAAATATGACTCTAATTATCGATTACCGTTAATTGATCAACAAGCCAAAGTGATGTGTATATTCACCCAATCGGATGACAGTGAGTCAATGAGAACCGGAAGTGAGAAGCTTTGTTAAGAGAAGAAAATAGTATTTACATGATAGCGAATATTAAGAAAAACTGCGTCTTATAAAATTTCGGTATGTACAGTTCACACAATCGTTTGTACCATAAACCACACTAGTGGGAGTGCATGCGGTTGTTCTTGTTCAAAATCGTTCGACATGACTGATTGGTATACTGAACAAACGATACACGTTATAGGGGTTCACAAACGAAGAACCAGATATGGCGCTATTTCATTGGCAAAACAGTCGAGTGTATTGTTACAAATGATCACAATTTGCTGTAGATTGTCTCCGAAAAAGGAATTTGAATCGCCGTGATATGAATATTGACAATAAGTTATGTACACATGATGTTGTGTAAGCCAATTCGGTCGTGATTGTGGTCGACTATGATGATGATTGATATCGCTGTTTGCCGGAGATGATAGTAACGGTGGTTTCAGTAGCAAAGTAAACTTATTATGAAACAAGAACAAGTTTTTGAATAAGAAATGCATAGCACAAAACAAAATGAAGACTGAATAAAGTAGCAGGAAATAAATGCCGATTTGATCTTATCGGGTCAAAGCTGAGAAGCGCCTGATAGAAGAGACAGTTTAGAACCATACTAATTTCGGCCCCGTTTTGGATGGTCTGCGATTGTTCATGGGAATCCGTTTGGTGCTGTAGCTCTGCTGCTTACTGAGGGACTTGTGGTATTGGATACATCACTGTCTAAACCACTGCTCGTCAGTTGCCCGTTCCAACTCATAGCAACCAATTGCTTGGCAATGTTAGCCTGATTCATGATAGCCTCTAAGTCGAAATTCATTGGGTTCACCAAAGGAAATGTGTTCGTATTTTCTGCACTAATCGAAGTTGGTAAAACTCTTTGAAGTAGTGTAGCTGGGCTGAATAGGTTTGTGTTGGTGTCCACGACGTTCTCCGTGGCAGCCAACGTCCGTGGAGCTTGAGAAGAGGTAAGCTGAACTAAGGTTTGCGCTAACAAAGCCATTGCAGCCAAGTGGCTGGCATTTGCGGCGGAGGCTGTAGCCCGCGCAGCTACCGAATCGCCGGGAATCCCGAAGTTGCCAACACTTCCATTATTAGGTATAGCGGTGTTTTGATTAGTACTCATGTTACTGCCATCGCTGAAGACCACAGATGCAACACTGGTTGGATGTATGCTCTGCCACGGGCCACAATGTTGGTTCCCAAACGGAGCAAAGGATTGAGTGGTATGCATCTTATCAGTAGCCACACATCGAGGGGGCAATGGGCCGAACGAAGATGGGAATGGAAGACAGTTCAGACCATTATCATAGTTGTTCAGTCCAGAGGATCTGGATGACGTCGTTGAGTGCAACAAGTCGAAATTTTGGAAGCGCTCTTTCAGTAGACTCAACGCTGACGGAACTTCTGGGGAATCGTCCGGATGAGAAGCATAAGACGGCGAAGTAAACGTTGGTAGCTTTTCAAGCATGGCTGGAACACCAGAACCAGGAACAACTGAATTGGACAGATTAAATTTACTTGTTGGAGCTGACAGAGAGCCAACAATGGCAGAAGCTGATGTTTGAGGAGGATTTAGATGTTGACGTGATTCGGATCCAAAGGCAGCAGCAAGCGCTGCGACGTGACAAGACTGTTGCAATAAACACGGGCACTTATTTTTACTAATATGCAGACGAACTTGGCCTTTGTTAGCAAACGGTTTTCCACAAAAGTGGCATTTTGCTTTCTTGGTTATCATTGTTGACATTAAACTTGCAGACCCGGCACAACTTGTTACAGATCGCATCGGAACTACCGAATGATACCTGCTGGTCTGAATGCCTGGCAGTGCTGTGTGGTAGTTTGTAGTGGCGTTTACAGGCGTGGATGAAAGGTTTTGTACACCTATGTTACTGACCACATGTGGCATATTGATCATTGAGTGTGTTGAATTTGGGTTGAAGTTGCAGGGCGGTAAAGGTTGGTCCATCGTATAATCATCAGTGTCATCATTTTCGGAAGTTTTGTTAGAGTACACCTGGTGCTGTTTTTGTTGCGGAGAGCTCCGAGCACAAAGACCGCTAATACTTGTTTCTGCTGGCTCAGACGAGTCTGAAGACTGCGGCTCATCGCTGAACTCCTGTCTGCCTGGTTGCCTTCCGAACAGCTGTAACATCTTCATCCAACTTTCTGCTAAGTCAGTTTTAGCCAACGAAGTGGTTCCAGCAGACAGTTCAAGGGCGTCTTTGAAATCCATTGCTGCTTTCCTAAAAACATACAAAGGGTCATCCGATGTGAGATTTCTTGAGTTTCCTATACTGGGTGTATTCAAGTACTGCGCTGCGAGACTTGACATCGCAGCCGCATAAAAAGCCTGTAAAGCTGAATTGGCTGTCAACTCCTGCGTACCATGGGCTTTTGAGGGGTGGTTGTTATCCAAACTGTTAGTTCTTTCGTTCCGGCTCAGAGTGGTCGAAGCTTCCTTTCCGCGGGAATCCATCTGAGATTCATGAGTCTGACAAGGAGAAGATTTTTCTACGTAGGCATACAACGCAGAAAGTGCGGGTGTGAGACTATCGTGCTCACTGGTTGGTGATATGAGTTGGGCGAAGTTTGAGCCTGTTGAACCGCTTGAGTTTCCTGATCCAGAAGGGGTCTTTCGGCCTGGTGAGTATTGTCCACGGTTGCTGGAATTAACACCTCCACAACCAGAACGACCAGAAACCACAGGTTTCGTAGATGGCATCGTCTGATTGCAGGTCACGTACAGAGTTGACGAATTTGAAGTGGAGAAGGCCGAGGATGGCGGTACAGGCTTGTGAGTTGTTTCAACTAATTTTTGCAAGGAAGATAGAGGACTTTCCATTAGGCTTGTACTCAGCTCACTTGTGCTAGTCACCTTAACAGGTGAGGAAGAGATGGACGCACGCTGCTCCGCATCACATTGCAATTGTTTTGTTCTTCTATCCAATTCACACACTGGACTTGGAGTGGGAGAGCAGGTCTGAGACAAGCTAGCGTCTGAATGAGTGCGTTTTCTTTGGGTTAATTTAGGTGAACGTTCATGATCATTGTTTGTAGTTGGAAGACTTGATAAAGATTCGATTGCACAGAATGGTGGTGAAGAGCGCTGTGACGTCGCAGTGCTACAGTTATTCGCCCCACCACATAGTCCGTTGGAGCCACGTGGCAATTTGCTCTCTACAAACGACTCGATTTGACGAAGCACGCTACCTTCCAGTTTCTGATCCCGAGATTCACTTGAGCTATCAGCACATTCTGTAGTTACTAGACCAACTTCCCGCAATGAAGCTTCACACAAAGGAGAATTATTTATGCGTCTAGTGACAGGAGGACCAGGTGATTCTGATGGTCGTTCGAACGGAATGCGAGCCTCAGACTTATTGAGGACTAGTGAGTCGTTTGTTCCGACATTGGTAGAATCTACCTTTCTTCGTTTTCCTTGATCCCCTGTTGCCCAGGTTTCATCTTCTTTATGATCAAACATTGCAGAGATTTTAGACTCCTGTGAACTGTTCAATTCACGCCCACCTTCTTCAACAGATGAACTTGCTGGTTCCGATTTTTCCACCGTAGAACCACTGTCCACTGAACCGGGGGACAAAAGACCATTAGACCACGTTGAAGAAGCGTTTGTGTTCCCAACAGGATTGACTGATGCTCGCGAGCCACGGCGTCCGAGGTTATGACTGGACGCATAGTTTGATAGCTTAGAAGGCGAACTGTTACTAGACATGGAAGTGGCTGATGGCCTATGACGATGCTCATCAGGATTAACGAAGACGAGTCGACCGGAATCGTTGTACACAATTTCGGAATAATGGTTTGTCTTCATCATGTGCATTGTCAATTCCGGCAGATTCCGAAATGATTGATGACAACGCATGCAGCGCAGAATCTCTCTAGTCTGTTCGGTTTCGCTATTAATCCACATATCTTGACCTCGAACCAATTTAGGTATATCTCGCTCCGACTGGTCACTTTTCGGCTTATGTCCCGTGTCTCTCATATGCAGAGTGAACACGTACAGGCTTTCGAAATCTTTTCCACAACTGCATAGAAATGCAGTGTCGCGAAGTCGCGTTGTCCCGGAGATATGGTCGACTCCTGTGTTACCAGCGCTGACTGTACCAGCAACAGCACCAGACACTGTCGAATTGACAGAAATTAACGGATCAGATGGTTTGGATGGATGCGAATTCACAGTACCGATTGGGTTGGACAAAGAATGTTTGTAGGAGGCACCGCGAAAATTGGCAAACACATTGGCTCCAGGTGCACATATTTGTCCTCTCAATCCGGTACCTCGCTGAACTGCACGAGCGTCCATCTGTCCAAGGGTGTTTAACGCGGAATTCGTAAGTCCGCTTCGAAAACGCCTACCACTGTAACGTGCATTGGACAATGAACTGGCAATTGTGGCATTTTGCCTACGTGTTGAGTTGGCATTCCCATATTCCTGTGTCATATTCATTTGAAACCCCTGTTTTCTCTGATGTTGATAGTAGGCGCTGTACTTCTGATTACCTCGCATTGAAATCCCACTCAGACTGGCTCCCGAAGCCGGTAACGGATGTGTACCCTTATCTATATTGACGTTTGACATGGCTGCTGTGAAAGAACCTGCCTTTTTATCTGATGATGCCAAAGTTGGTCCATTCGAGAAAGGAAATCCTTGCGCAGCCGATGGGAAAGGCGAAAACATTGAAGAACTCATAATTGTAGCCATTGGATTGTGTAACATTGGTGACTGGTCACTAGGTGTTATAAAATTTGCTGTCGATATGGATGTATTCCAGTCAGATTGTTTTAACAGACAACTCTCAGGGACAGCCGGAGCTGATGCCATAGCCATGAGTCGCTGACCGAGTTGATACAACAAGTCACGACCTTCAGGCAAACTGAAACCAGAAAATTTACTATCATTTATTTCCATCTCAGACATCTGAGTGGGTTGGGGCATAATCGGAGTTGAGAACAATGATCTGTTCCCTGACGAGTAGACTGATTGTGATGACGCTGATGTGGGTAACATTGAAGAGCATAAATAAGGATTTAGGTCACTCAGGGACTCGGATAAAATTTTGTTTCCCGGTTTTGGTGCCGCCATCATAGCCATTAAAGAAGCCGTGAGAGCCAATGGTGAGCTAGGAGGTGGAACACCCGTGGGTGGGATGAAGAATTGCATCGGATTTGGAGTAACACCGTTGACCGGAAGTGAACTTAATGTGATGGGAAGCCCGGATAAATTATTCTCCACTTTGGGTTCACCATGACGAGATGATGCAGTGGACACAATTGTTGTCGATTCTGCAACAGAATGAGAGGAATGCGAAATGTTTGGTCCTAATTCCGGGGTTTGTTTAGATGCCAGCATAGAGGGCGGTGAGTTGAGTAACAACTGACTTATCGTAGCGAGCATTGTTTGAAAACGTTCAACCGAATCACTTGAGTCTTTCGGGAGAGGTGATGGAGCATTTTCTGGAACAGCTGTGGCGAAGTTCATTGTCGGCTTGGATTTGTTGTAACAAAACGAAGCAAATTGTTGCAATACTTGAGTCCATTCGGGAGCTCTGTTTGTATTCGAAGTAAGATTCAGCTTATCCATGTCTGTGTGATTGCTACTTGACGTTGTTGTCGGGCTAATGTTGTCAGTGGAGACTGACGCGTTCGCATCTGGACGTTGTTCAATTCTTGTATGCATAGAGACTGGCATACTGGACGGAGTTTCTGATCCGGAATAATTCACTGCTTGTGTCGGCTCCTGAGGAGCGCATTCGGTGACTTCTGGATGATGATCTGATTGGGTCGAGTAATTGAGTGGAGGACGATCAACACCAGGATCGCCTGGAATACCGGCCATCACATTGAGAGGGGACATCAATGATGGGCTAGAATGCAGTGGGCCGGAAGTGTTTACAAGCGTACTGGTTGCTTTCGCACAGCTAGGAGACGAATTCATAGACGCTGTGGGGCTTGCAGGCACAGTTGTTTCAATTTTGGCCGGAGATTTGGTTCCTTCGTGCATTGGATAAAGGACTGAGTTTGTGACTAGTACGGAACTGACGTTAGCCACAGGTGAAATAATTTCCATAACAGATTACGTCTGTGATCTGTTAATTGTGTAGACATTCAATTATCTGGAGAGGAGAAAAAAATCACAAACAAACAGTTATTGAGAACCGGTTGTAACAGCTTTATTCAGAATTGTGTGTTAAGGAGAGAAACAGTAATGTGTTCTTGCACAACCACTAATCCAACATATTCGATATACTTGACAACAAGCTAACAGTCGTTGGTATAGTCTGAACAAAAGAGGTGAACAGTCATCTCTCAACGCTTTCATAAGTTAATTAATCATTCCGCTTATCTTAGATATATCATTACGCCTAACCATTTGTCAGAATAACAAAACCTGAGTATCCAATTGCTATCATGAACTAAATGTCAATAGTGGTCTGACATCTACGTTGTATATTCGGACTTGTTTGTTAGTAGTAACGAATAGTTATGTCACTGTAAAGAATATGTTTAGTAACACAGTGGGCACGATACAAAGATACGAGTTTGGAGGGCCAATTTAGATGAATTTACTTGCTATATGAGCATTACTCAGCATTACCATAGTTGTGATAGAGAGAATGACGTTCAGTTGACTATTCTGATCAGTACTCTGTGTTACCGAAATGACATATTTGTTAATTTCAGAAATGTCCGTGTGAAAAATCCGGATTTTGGTTGGACTCAGACCGGATTAATCAGAAAGCGTACAGTGTCGCATATCAGTCTTCATGTAATTTTTGTCTCATGTCATCTCTTCATTTGTAGTCATACATGTTAGATATTGTTCATGTAGCCTAATCATGTTAGGTCTGACTGACAGTTGCACTGTCAACGTTAGAGTTGAAGTCCGACTACTTCGAATACATTTGTTAAGCAGCACTATGCGGTCCAACCGTAGCTAACAGTACCATGAATATCTTGTGATGTAAAACTTCAACATTTACTCCATTTCTTGATTGACTTACACACATACTGCTTTAATTTCTCGACAAGTGCTCCTTACTGAACCAGATTAACGGTGTGGAGACCTGCTGTCCTATAGGTGATCGTTTTATTCGACAATTATGTAGGCCCAAAACTTATACCGTGGGTTTATGACAATTTGAGGTTAACACACAATAGAGAAACTTCTGTTGAATTACAGAAACCGAACTGAACGCCGCATTATACTTACTATAAAAGGTCAGAACGTAAATTACAATAAAATGGAACGAGTCAATCAAATGTCTTTGCGTGGTCAAAAACGAGATGTAACATTCACAAAATTTGAGTGTATGTGTAAACATAAAATAATTAACGCTGCGTGAGAAAACAGATTAGGGCCACTTATTTAAGTCACGGTCGATCAGATCTTCAAGACAACAGAAACCAACTGATTTCGACTGAACTACGATGTCCATCATCTGTTGAGCTTATCGGTTTTGTGACATCGTGTATTATTATACGGTTTGGAGAAGGTTGTAAACAAGCATGGAGAAAACGAAGTCCGCTTGTCCAGCATGTTCTTAGTTTAATCATACTGTATGTTTGAAAAATGAACAATAAGTTGATCTATGTTGCGATATGTTAACATTTCGTTTACTCTCATCAGTCGCAAACGTAAAACATGCAAGTTATATATGATGGACAATTAGAGATAGACAGGGTATGGACACGCATACAATCACACCACGTATCATGTCATCACCACCACGGCAGCCCTAAGGTTGCTTCACCCACTTTTGTGCACATAGCGCCTGGTGGTGAGCTCTAATCAGCATGGCTTCGCTAAAGGCCAGTAACTTCGGGTTCTGATGACGTAACAATATTTTGAAAGAGTTAAGTGGGACCACTTGGTGACCTGTTATCATGAGGTGTCTGGCAATCGATGATGTGGGGCTTCGAGTAACAGATTCACCGGTTTCCGGTTGTTGTGTCACACGCTGTTTTAACCTGTTCAGAGTAAACGAAATGTTAACAAATCGCAACATGTCTTCTTTCTGCCCTGATGAAGTTATTGAAGGGAACCCAGTGTTTCAAATAAGCTGATCTGTTTGTTTTTTTGTCAAGTGATTACATTCATGATTAGATGTGATCCGTTTTGTAGATAGTTCCATCTCAAAGTAAACCATTCTTTGTGCTCGCATTGCTCGGTGCATCATAAACGGAAATCCATGTTACTAGCTCACAAATCCCGTGAAGGAACCGGAGTGTTGGTTGCAGGAGGTGATGTGTCGAGTTTTCAGGGTTGACTAACTATGTAAAGGCAGATGTCTACACCACGGTTCAAATAAACGATCATTATCTGTAACCGACTTTCGAATAAAACTGTATGTATAAAACTTCGTTTCGGACAGTATTCAGGTACGAGTGTATGAGATCATAGGATAATTTGGCTAATGTGTCTGTATAATCATTAGTGTCATCAGCTTGATGAAAATGCCTTTATACCTGTTGTAATACAATGACCAAACTCAGAATCAGAGTCAAATGTGAACAAAGTGAATGTACAAAAATGATCCGGTTAAAGTCACTCTCAGCGAGGGAATCCAAACAATCTACTGTATCGGTGAACTCGGAAAGAATAATGCATGCGCGCTGTTGTTCATAAGCGTACACAATGACAGGGGGGCAAATTGAATCTGGGTGGAGCATGCACCCAGTCGATAAATCAAAATGACCAAATTCGTACCTAAAACGCGTATCTTTTGCGCATGAGTCCGTCATCCGTACATCAACCACAGTTTTCACGTTTGTGTGTGTGTTTGAAACCCGCCCCTCGGAAAAACCGTGCAGTCTCTCTCTTCATACCGCTCGCGCACTTGCTTGCGCGCCGTTGGAGCAGCCATGCTAGACCAAACGCGAACGCTACAACAACCGCTTCCCGGCCTGACAAAACTCCCAACCCATTGAGCTCTGCGATATGTGGCACGTCATTAGCAATCTGTCAACCAGTTTGGACAAATCGTTTGAATTGTCGTTCCGCCGCCCTCACATGTCATGGGACCGAGAGCGAGAACGTGCGCACGTGTGTACCGACGAGCGGCATAGTAGCATGACTGCACACAACTTGGGTGCGCACCGCGTGTAGGCCTGATGACATAAAAACACTCACGCACACACAAGCCGGCTTACTATAGACCAAGTCACCTCACACAGCTAACAAACGCTTGCCGCGGAAGGTCAGTGACATGTCAGAATGACAAATTGCCAGGCCATGTCGGACAGTTTTGCATGAAAGGTTGAAAGCATGGCAAGCCGCCAGCTTTTTATTATTGTTGTCGTCAATGCTGCCAGCGCTGTGTGATCACTGTGTCTGTGTGTGTGTGCTCTCGAGCCCTCACAGAAAATAAAGCGCGGAGATAATCAGGGTGGTAACCGGCCTGATTATGCATGCAGTGGAAGTTAGCGCTTTGGTGCAATCACCCTACTTAGGCCTATACGTGTCTTGTTACTCGTGTGAGGGATAGTTGAATTTACGCGATCGATTCCCAGGCCTGTGGCAATAAAAGCGCGAACTAAGTCAGGTAGTCACCATAGGCCACGCTGGCCGAGCGCCATACACACAACTGGGATGCAAGCTGTCAGGCGAGAAGTATGATCGATCAAGTGATTATGACCACACCAAAGTTTTTTCGCACATACATCTGGTTTTTGAGGTCACTCATCTAGACAACTTTTGCCAAATACCGATGATTCTTCGAGCCATCGAGTTCTGAAGAACGTGTACGTTTCTCAAGTATGTATCGGGTTGGGCACAACATTACGAGAGCCATATGGTATGAAGCATACGTTGATAACATAATTTCACCTTCTTTCTTAAGACACGAAGATTGAAGAAAACGGTTCTCATTCAAATAGTTCACACATCTCTTTTGTCAATGATGCTGGCAAATTTGACGGACCTGTGCTGATTCCAGTTAGATAAGGGAGTTCACATACAAGGTTGATTGAAAAATGTTCACTGTATGAATGGTCGGTATTTAACAAAGGTTACGTAAGCAGTGGACAGGGTGGGGCAAACAGAATAACGGACAGTGCTCCAATCACTCTGAGTGGGCGGATATTCCGCAATCAAAAATGCAGCAATCCCAGAAGGATGACACTGTGTTTTGCACATATATCTGGCCCACACAACTTGTCTGTTACAAGTGCCTGATTACTAGTTTTGTCCAACAGGGTATTATGGGAAAATTACACAGTACCTTTGTTTGATTACCAAATTAATTATAGTATAGTAACTGTGACAAAGCTCATCCGAATGAATGGCTACGCTGTAATCGGAACTCGGGCTGCGTTCGTTGTTCTTTTCGACTTCATTTGGACGTAGTTACCTTGGTTACGAACGTGGGTACTGCAAGTTTAGACAAAATTATCGGGGCTGAAGTTCGTTTGATCCGTTACCTATTTCTAGGAGTATCACCACCAAAGTCATTGCTTTAACAAAGAAATGTCCCTTTAATGCGTAGCCCAATTGAATTTTTATTGCCACGAATGTCCTTGTAACGAAGATTATTACAAGAAACGGGAAACAAAACGCTATTCGAAAATACCCACCTAATCATTAGATCGACAAAGTAATGAGTAGGATTTGTCTTCTATATTTGTTCATCAGACCTTGACCTTTGTGTTCAGAAATGTGTGCGGATACTTAATCCCCCAGACCACAATAAAAAATACTGCACATTTAGGGCAGTGATTGCATAGATGATAAGCAATGAAGGATTTCGGTTGCTGCAAGTTGAACCTCAGTCCCGTAAGTTTTCTGGCTATATCTTAATTTCATTCATGCTTCAGCTCGTCAGGAGTACATATCATTGTCACTGTCAGGGTTACATAAACGTTAGTAAACACACAGTCCAAAATCTATGTTAACGAATCTTCTACTAGCCTTGGTTAATATTTTCACATCCGTCGTGTTGTATTTGGCCCGATGATCAAACACAGGTACCAAGTTTTAACCACAACCCTGCCTTTCACGTGATTACAAAAGGCACCTGATGAACCACAGCTCAGTCACGCTGAATTCGCCGGCAGGTAATCCTGTATGTCACTCATTCAATATGTACACTTGACCAGGATGCTGTGCGGGTAAGTCTTTCACGTTGTAAAATTGATTTTAGATGTTGGGAAGACTTGGCGTTGAACCAGACTGCTTGGAGGAATGCAATTCGGACGGGCGTCCGCGAGTTCAACGAACACTTACTGCGTGGCCGAGAACGAAAGCGCGCGGTACGCAAGGGAACCATCGGTGCCATAGGTCGTGGTGACATGACTATATGACGTTGCGATGTGTGCGACCGCGAATGCGCTGACCGTTTGTGATTAGTAGGTCACCAGCGTACTCATAGTGCACCGTCGGCGAAGAGACAACGAGTACACTGGGCTCAGGTAGGTCTTATCAGCATATCCGTTCTGTTTTTGTTAATGATTACATCGACCAAGACCATGGTCGTTTGACAACTAATCTGCTCCTCATTTCAGAAACTTGGGTGTCTGTGACCTTCTGCTTACTCTTTTCTTGGGTTTTGTTGATGTATTGAATGATGAATCGTTCGCTTGATCTTTTCGTAGTTCAACTTTGAGTTTTGTTTTTCAACTTTATCCTCTATGGAATGCACTACCATGCACTCGTATACTGAAATACTTCTTGTATTACATTTCACACATCTTTCTCCCTGATATAGATCTTGCCATTACAGTCTCTCTGTGTGTTTATTTTCCGAGAGATAAGGATTTCCTTTCTGTGCTAGCCATTCAATTGGCTAACCAGCATTGGCCGGTTAGACACAAAGGCCTCACTCACACACCTACTTGTCTCATTCCTTCGGGTTTACACCGGATACGTGGTGTGTGAGTGCAACCGCAAGTGGTGCAGCACAAGCCACTTGGAGTGATGGTTTAAAGCGCAGGCGTCCTTTGGTTTCGGTCACTGTGAGAGGCTAATCCGTTTCGGATGCCGCCAACAATGTCATAAGTATACAAAAAGCGAGAGAACTGATAAACTTAGACAAACGGCTAGAGATATAGATAAAAAGTGGGATGGTATTAAATGTGATCATCATTCATACGAATCACTGGATCAACAGTTTTCAGTCATGTTCACTTAGGTGAATAGTGATGTGGCAGTAACTGATTAGACACCTTACCGAACAGCGTGAAAGGCGTAGAAAACATATGTAACATGACCTCACAGCGAACAAAAATCATTGGATCACATGGGTTTAATTACACGTGAGATTGATTGACCACATACTGAGCGTGGGTTTATAGGTGTAGGAACAAGGTAGTCCAGTGGTTCAACAAGTCAGCTTTAAATGTGAGGACAGTAAATGAGGTTAGGAACAGTTCAAATTAATTTCATAACACTATTCGGAATATCGAATTGAAAAGGTTATAACAAAGTGTAGGACAATCTGCATGAAAAGCATGGTCTATTCTACTTTGAACATGGTATCGACTTTTATTTCAATGTTGATGGAATAGAAACAGAACTTGTTAAATGGTACCCAACACAACAGTTAGGTTAGTTCTGCTAGGTGATTTTGACTATATGTACGCTGAGGTTTGGTTATCTGTTGGAGGGTAGTTTGCGTCGATTAGATGCGACCAATCACGTAAAATGTGTCACGACTGTAACAAAATCAGACCAAAAATTTTGTATGACAGAACTCGGAAAAATAAGCTATTTATCTAACGGGTTTCATAAGTTTCTCATTATAATGACCGCCGTACAGAATTTTTTTCTGGCCCTTCCATTAAATTTGATTTGTTGGATCTGAGAAGTACCTTCCGGGTAATAGAATAACGGGTTAGTGGCATCCATACTGTCTTGTATACATTATTAGTTAATTATGCGACGTGGTACACATGTCTCTGATCGAACACTGGCCACAATCGTCACACACATGCAAGTCAGTGTATATAAAAACTACTCGCAAAACCCTTTTATGATATGATGTTAACAGTTAAACATGGGTTTGTCTAGAAAATCAACTTAATCGTTTTAGCCAATTCACAATCTTCTGTACATCACTTAAGCAATTGCCTCGAAAATAGAATGAGGCCTTAGTAAAAACAATCTCTAGTAGTGTTAGCACTTTGCCATTTTGCAGAACCAGTCACATTATTTTTTAATAAACTGTGTACGTTGAAAATTTTCTTCACTTTGTACGATTTGAACTGCACTGATATTCAGTGGATAAACGTAATTCGTGATTGAGAACAACACTGACGTAACTGTTAACTGTCGACCAACTGAATATCTTCTCTCCTATGTACAATGACGCCCTGAGTTTACTGGCCTAGTGGTTGTAGGAGTAGACTTAAAATAAAACGCTATGTTGCCAAGCGCTTAACCTATACAACCGAATATTTTATGTGATCCGCCAAGGAGAATAAACGAAATGACTGTATTACGTAATATTTTTTATCTTAGCAGATTGAGAGAATATGTTACACAGGGGAAAGCAGGCTATTCGAAACGATCTGATAAGAAGCATGTGAAAGAACTTGATGTTCTGGCCTGCATGATAGCCATGTACAAGCTACTGGACATATTGTCTACTCACTTCAGTTTAGTATGGTCCAGCGAACCTGTTCATCACTGAGAGAAAGCTACGGACAGCGGTACTGAAATGCCACAAACGGAAGGAACTGTGCTTTCTAGAGTGGGGTCCATTTGTGACTCAGTTCAGTTCTGCCAGGATGCGACTGACTTGAACACATTGTCAACACGATCAAAGTCCGTCTATCCATATCGTAAATTGTGCGAACAGCTCGTTTTCACTCGCCACTAACATCTGCTGGCAATTATTCAGTGAATGACACTTCGAATCTTATGTTCAGAATGTGAGCGCACTTATCAACGAACTAGTTGAGGAGTTTTTTAATGTCACAGCGCACAGTCATACTTCCACCAAAGTCAGCAGATGCACTTTTCACGTTCTTCGATCGACTATATTCTTCACTCTCCGTCATCCTCTTGTTCGATCTATTACAGCTTGCATACTCCGCCATCGGTTATACTGTTCTGTTATCTACCCTCGGTCTCTTTAGTCGGATAACGAACTTTTAGAGAGATTCGTAAAGAATTTGTTCGACGTGACAGAAATGCGCCCGTACACTCCATAGATGCAGCAGCCTAATCCCATTTTCAAGTATGCAAACTGCTTGGTAACAAAATTCTGAAGGAATAACTGACATCCTGTCTTATACTAAGTAGCAAATACACTCTTTTGCAAGCTATCACTCAGGTATGTGTTTCTTCTGTGACCCTTTACAAAACCAGTGTTTCATTGAATATTGAGCTCATTTCTCGAGAGCCTAATGTATGATCATGCTTACACAGTTTGAGCCTTTTTGGTGTATTAACTGTGCATAAATTATTTCAACTACTTGCGGTTCCAATTTAATTCAATCATTGTTAACCATCTCCGCAGTTAACATGTTAAAGTTTTTGTGGTTTTAACTGTACCGTTTTGGATTTTACAAAGTTACGTTTTGACTTGACTTGACCTGAGGATCAGTGTGTTTCTATTCGAAGTCGATAAACTAGCTAACCAGCACAGTATATTTATCCAGTAAATTGGCACGTACTCGTGCTTGTCACTTTTTTTTTCTGAGTAGCGCTCAGGTTCTTTGTTCCTGATTTCTAATTTCGAGCTTCGTCCGTGCGGAATCTTGTTCCTTGTCTAAGACTGTCCAACATCTTCTCCATACTAAGTGAAATCTGACTGTCAGCACGTTGTATAAGTGCCGTTACTTGGTTGGAGCAACAGAAATGAGCGAACCCTTGTGGAACTAAGAGGTAACCTGTGTTAGTGAGCTACTGAATTATTGGATAATGTTTAACATTGTGCACATACATGACATTCTGATAGGTATGCTTCAGTCTATCTATGGACAATCGATCTGGTGTAATCATTTATTTTGGGGAAAGGGCTGCACTAACCAGGGAGAATCTGCAACTATCGACAAGAATATAAAATGAGAGTAAAATAATTAAAATAGCAAATGTGAAGGGTCACAGACTAACCAGGAAACCTGAAGTACAAAGGGAACTCTGGAGACAGAGCCATGGGAAGAAACCATGTAAGACTACAACTCTCCAGTCCAAGGGGAGTTGTATTAGCTGGTCAGAAATACGTTTCTAAAGGCCAACCAGTTGCAAACTCTTAAGCTGACACATCCTTTGCGTAATCGAGCTTGCACATGGATGTAAACTTGCCTTGCTTCTCATGATATCAGGTCAGGAAATTGTTTTGTACACTCGGAAAGTTGGAAATTTAGTCATTAAAACCAGTGTACCCCCCAGCGTCAGCAAATTACGACGTGCTTTCCTATAGCTGGTCACAACTAGCAAAGATTTGTTCAAGAGTTTGAGGTCGTTTGTTAAAAGACTGAGGAAAACTACAAAACGGCAGAACTAGGCAGAGATTGTGAGTACTAATGGCTTATGAAATGAGACGAGGAGAGTTGATAGAAATGTGTCTCGTGGAAACATAGTTCCCTAGGGGGTAAAAGATGCACGTTATAGTATAAGATAATTTTCAACTCGTTCGTCGATACTTGTTTGAAAATACTCATGTTCTTAACATGTAAATCGAATTGCCGTTCGATGGATTGCTGTTAATGCTTGTCAATTAAAAGCAAAAACAAACTGTTTCCACATTTTAAGATATGGATAGAAGATGGATTAGAGTCGTGTTGATCACGCGTTCTAGTTAGATGACATGAAAGTTTATTTCTGATGAAAAAGCTTCTGCAATATCAAAGTGAGACTCTCCTGTTGGAGGCTGAATTCATTCGGCTAAACTGTTCAATTGAATGTAAGAGTTCCAACCTAGTTTTCGCTAAGTTCGTAATCTAGCATTACTAAAAGTTTAGTTTACTTAAAATAGAACATAAATGAAATTGTTTCAAGGTGAACATCAGTCTACTTTTTTGTATCAAACCCTTTCCGCAGTGTTGTGAATCAGAAAGGTGCAGTTACATATGTTGTCCTGAGTTGTCGCATATTCAAAGTTGTACATGCATGCACACATGTACGGAGAAACGATATCGGATAACGCGTCACTCTAGCCTCTCGGTCCATCTGCATGATATCTTTTCAGGTAACGGAAGACTGCTTAATACCAGTGGGCGAGTATTTGAGAAAGTAGATCACCGTTTGTATATTCAACAAATTTTATTTAATTTCCACATGATTATTCGTGTTTACAAGTGACAATCACACAACAAATGAACTACATGTGCTGGAAGAAACGTACTGACAACCTGTCGGTTTAGTTGATACCTGTCAATTGCGAGTCCTAATCTATAAGTACACATCACTTATGTACAGAACTAGCTTATCAAATTAATTTCTAAAAGATTCGGCGCCCAAACACAACATTCCGTGAATTCTCAACTTATACATAATTCGATTGTTCTAGAAGAGGATGCCTTAATCGATAAAACCAAAGATTATTGGTCAGGTTTATTATCTTCTCTCTGTCGTAATTGTTATTGGTGATATAAGCATTTCATAAGTAGAAGGACTTTTCCATGCTATATTGTTTGTAGTGGCACTGATATAGTTGTTCCTGGTTGTTGCTGGCTACGTTCACACTGCTTCAAAATTATGAAACTAGTCTTGTTAGCCACCCTGGTCTCGTATTGTCATCTACGGTAACCAAATTATGATAAGTTTTGAGACTGATATTCGGACAGATGTTGAGTACTAAGGAATTTTTGTTGATGTATGTTGAGCATCATTCGCAAACGACACCATAGACTGTCCAATATGCAGAAAAGGTCTAGTCATGAAGCCATCGACTGGAGATAACAAGAAAGTTACTGTGTCGCCTCTCATGGATGATGTGGCTGAGCGTTTGCACGTAATAACTCAGTCGTGCATAATGTGAGGTCAACTGCGCAACGGTCAGTGCGATTACCTCATAGAAGCTTGACCAGATTTCAAATCTCGGCCATGGCAAGGATATGACCACTTGTGAGCTAGGTTCAACTGATACTAACCGAAATTTCTCACTGATTACCAATAATCGAAATTGATATTCTCATATGAAGGAGTCTGCCAGTCTGTATTTTAGAATTAGCGTGTTTGCTATAGAAACAGATGCTCAGATCATAACAGACAAACGTGGGTAGATGGGATAAGCTTTGCGAATGCCACTAATTATGACATCAAGCATCTTTCATTCTATCCAGCGTGAAGTGTTTATTTCATCGGAGCTTCAGCTTAACAGGCAATGGCAGTTTCCTGAAAGGGCCGCAATAATTTATGCCCACCTGTTGTTGGACATAGAGCCACTTATGGTGGAGAATCATGATCGGTAGCGCTCTTGTTGTAAGACGTTATACTACCTTAAACTGTAATATGGCACCGCAATATGGCACACAGATCCAAAATATGACTGGGATTGACGATAATGTTTTGCATTCTGTGGTTTGTAGACAAACAGTTCCATAAAACTGTTTTTTACAATGCTGACTTTTGTTGACGAGTGTTGGGTAATCAGTCTTTTAGTGGTTCATACGGATTTACCAGATGTCCTCAGGTCAGGTATGTACAACAGTAGGTGTGACGGGCTGACAGGGCTAATGTTTCAGAAGTCGGTTGCACTCACACATTATATATATATATATATATATAGAGAGAGAGAGAGAGAGAGAGAGAAACAGAGAGAGGAAGAGAACAAGTGGTAAGTCCATCTCAGGTACGTAAACACTGTCGGAAACGTGCCAGTCACAAGTGCTTGTTTGTGTAATCAAAACTCACTTACTGTAAAAAGTAATTTTTATGAAAAACACTGTTATGTCCACCATCTGCCACAACTACCTCGTACAACTTGCATAGCATGCTTTAATCAACTAAGTCGTGCAAGAGTTCAGTATTTCCTTGTCAAATTGAGTTGTAATTCAAGTTGTTTGATTTTACAACCGAATCAGGCACGCGCACGTATTCAATGGAATTCAGATTTAGGAAGGATTCTTATTCAAACAGTTTTATGACGGCATAAACAGTAAGGAATTGCATATTACTGTTGATACTGGTTTCAGTGATTAATTTTGAAGGCATTCTTCTTCTTGAACATCTTGACCCAATGACATGAGCTCAGTGTTTCTGTTTAACCATATTCTGTCCTCGCTTGTGTTAAGTGGATAAACTGCACTTCCTGTTTTCTAAGCTTCCTGTCTCCTTGCCTCAAAGCAACGTGTGATTTGTCTTTCTAACATGCTCGGTTTCAGTATCCGCCTTGACATGACAGCGTCATACTCTGCCCAGTTGTAGATATACTTTTCTAATAGCAACCATTAGAAGGAACACAACCTCAAATCTCAGGCGTCGTCTAATTGCTCATATGGAAGCTGACAGTCTGTAAGGCGCAGTTTCAAGTCTACACAAATTAGCTTTGACTTCTTCCGCCATATTCTCTCATGTTTACTGTGGTAAGATTGCCAGGATAACGTTCATATGGACCGATGAGCTGAAGAGGTTTAATTCGCCTCCTCAGACTGTTTCTCTCCATGTTTATTAGTCCGGTAATCTACCTTCCACATTCTGATACCCCGTGAAGGCAGTCCGTCTCTTGAGGTCACAAACGGCCAGTTAATGACAGGGGCATGTATTAATGAGGGTCAGCTGTAAGCAGGTGAATTTTTTCCTGAGTAGAAGAATGTTAAGTTTAGTTGGTCATATTCCAAGCCTGAGAAATGGGTAGCGGAAACATGCCACTGAGTGCATTCGAATCGTGGCAACAAGATAGAATCCCAGCGATAGACTTGACCTAATTTTGAAAGGTAGATTTTGTGGTTCTAAGTATATTCACTGATAGGCATAATCATAACCATCATAGTAGCCATGAGCCTGACCAAAAGGTACTGTGGTTCGAGACGCCGCTCACATCAACACTGATGTGGAATATCCTAGAAGAAAACGTTACTAAAAAGGTTGAAAATTACTAAAAGAAGATTAAGCGGGAGAACCAGAAATGGTACGGATACAGGCGCGCCATTAGCTGCGACCCATTGCCATCTCAGATAGTGTCTCCAACCAACGATCTGAGTGATCACGAGGATCCCATCCAGGCAGGCGACACCTACCTACTTTGCTCAATGGAGCAGTCAAGGTCTTCATACTTCGTGACCACGCTGTTGCTTGACCACCACGCGGTTTTACCCAATTGTTGGTGGTCTCAGTATATAATGCCCGGTACGGTAAACGCTCAGTTGGCATACGGAGAACATGACCCAACCATC
>LUCH01001121.1:50413-86560 GCA_013368495.1 Paragonimus heterotremus
CCTTTGGCCTGTCTGACAAGGTTGTACCTGGAAGGACCGGAGTCCTAGTCAGCATACCCCACCGGATCAAAACAGTACACAATCCGACCACCTCGCCAAGGTAGCAGCATATATCAGGTCACTGATAGACAGACGGAAACATTTCATTATCACACCGATGATTTCCTGAACAAGAGGAAGACCACGGTAGAGAAAATTCTCACAACCCTGATCAATCAGAGTGCATTCAACCTTGCCTCCGAATGAAACCTACATCTTACAAGCGAATTGCTCGATTTTAACACTCACTTTACCAAGGAGATAGTACATATATTTCAATGGAAATGTAGTACACATAACACTTAGTGTGTTCAAAATTAAAATACACACGTATCTTTGGCAATCAAACTGAAAGCAGATGAACAGACTGTTGGGAACCGTGTTTGCATAGAAGTAACATTTTTGTGTTTTGTTGAGACAACACATCATTCATCATCATCGTCGTCATCTGCTTTTCATCGTTCGGGCTGATGGGGTAAAATGTAGCACATGAAACAGCGGTAAATTTACCGCACTACCTCAACCATCGTCTAACAGCAGCACAAACAAGTTTAGAAAATACTCATGTAACAAACATACGCTCAAGTCCTTTGACATCTGGCTACATGTGTGCGGGTAAAAGCAACGCTTTACTGCGATGGTCACAGTAAGGATTGTGAACGAATTAGAAAGAAACGTTCTTTTCTTGCCATTCTACACCAAATCTAACTTACTCGTTTGTGTTAGTGTGTTTGGACCGTAAGTCGTAACAATCGATGAGTGACACCATTTTTGCACCGGTGACAGACAGTCACACATTTATCCAACGTGTCACGGAGCCGTAACAACCACATAACATGATGAGTGACTTACAAGAAATGCTAGTGTACACAGGTTCTAACTACTTCAGAAAGTTGAAATAAGAGGATTACAAACATGGCCAGTAAGTATGAAATTAGTAAAACTACGGAGCCACTATGAGAAGAAAGAGGTTGTCCTTCTTCGAAAAATGTGAACTGTCGGTACACACCTTTCGCCAATTCCGTTCGATAACTGCATAGCCACAATAAATCGGCTATAACAAACACAATCATACATGTTTCTCATTTTCGCCGATACCTATGACAACCATTAAATGGGTTACGAATCACTCCGGCTGTAATAGACGAAGCTGTAACTAAACCTGGTAAAAAAAAAGTAATATTGTAAAACGTGCAACGATTCTTCTAAAATCGGGTCTAGACACGCATTCACGTGACTGTATATGAGGGTTCCCTATCAGCGGTGTGGATGACCTTGCGGACCGCAGTCACGCGACGTCTTCTAACGTGTTCCGGTAGAATGGGCAGAATTTGTAAAGCATGCAATGATTTGATTGCGTGACCGAATTACAACGTCCTCTAATTGTCGGTAACAGTAAGAAACACTGAACGGAAGGTGCAATTGACGTATGAAGTACTTGGACCAAATTGGATTATTTACCAGGAATTCGGAGCTTCCGCCAACACACGCCGATGGAGTACACAGTACTAACTATCACTCCAGTTAACATCATGCATTTCTGCTGTCATCATAGGCATCACATGAAGAGTGCTGTGATGTAATGAACCGGATGACCTGTGAAACAAATGACGAGTCTATTCATGACCTGCAACAATGCTTAGGACATTAAGCTCGCCAATTCCAAAAGCAATTAGACCGGTCACTGAGAACTTCAATGTGTCTTTGAGCAACTTATAGGTACCCTGATTTGCTGACCTTCCCTCAGCATCAGAAACGAAAGTTCCACTTGAGATGAAGTCCAACAACGATCACAAGACCCTCGGCTTAGAAAACTCCTCGCTGTTTTCTCTCCAAATGATAAAACGGCTAATGGTTTAGCTCGACGAACTCTGGAGCAATAAAGCTTCCTTCTGTGGCTGAAGTTTGGCTAACAACAGCAACAGTTTCAGAAGGGATATAAGTAGTGTACGTAGTGCATAGTCGAAATCAACAAGCGCGCACCGGTTGAATTCGAGTTGTATAACAGGGCGTGCTGTTGTGTTGTTGACGCCGTTTTAGTTTTCGTTTGTATAAGTCGTGTGAATGGCTTACTGGGCCTTTGGCTTATGGTCGTTTGTGTTGTTTACTTTTCCAGGACCGTTGCCGGAACCCCTACTTCGGAAGAATGCTGTCCCTCGCTGTCTCCACGTTGCCCCAAAGTTAGCTCACGAGTGTGACGGACAATCAGAGTAGAAACACCCGGCATGTATGTTGCAGTAGTTGGTTTGCAAACCATCCAGAGACTAATTTGACTATCACAGCATTGAAACCATCCAAAGCTGTCATACTTTGTAGATCAAGTCAAACTCATGTGCAATACATCTGTGAGTAGCAAGCTGGTTGTGGCTGCATTGATTATTTCCCACTCCATCGTATGTTTGAACATTGCCATTTATGGACAAGACTGACACTTGTTGACCTTTTGAATATCGGGAACACTTTAGATTATCAAATCTGTCAAACTGCTTATCAGCAACTTTAGATTTAGCTGACAAACATGCGCCCTGGAATCGTTTACCAAAAAAATGAGTGTTTGAGACATATATCAGCATCTTCAAAGCAACTTATTCTCAGATATCTGATTAAACTACGTCTGGTAATTGTCCAGCCTCTTCTGTTTAAACTTTTAGTAAACGAATTCTTCGTATAAGTTACGACAGACCGTAAATATGATGGTATGGAAACATATTCAGGAAACCGAGTTCGAAACTTAAGATATGCAGACGACAATTCATTTTATGAGATCCGCAGGGGCTCAAGGAGTTTTAGACTAATTACGGGTTTAGCTTCTTGGGCATCTCTAATTGCAAAGTAATTTTTGAAAACTGACAGGACCCTGCACCTGTTCTCATCCTCGATGCTAAGACTTTGAGAATAGTCGCAGAGTTCACGTAATACTATCGTCTCACAAGCTTAGCTTGAACGTGGTATGCGTATGCCAACTCACCGCTTGCCAGAGTACTGTGATTGCGGTTGGTGGATCATGCTACAACAGACAACATGTTGGCGACCTCATAACTTGGTTTCGTGAAGTGAAGGAAGTGTATGATAAATGCAATTCAAGAGGGCTTTCCAGGTTGGCTGTCTGAGGTCTCAAAAACGTAAAACACCTTCGATTGGGGAGACTGTCTGACAGGGCGAAGAACAGAAGTTAACGGCGCCACTGTTAAAAGTCCGTATATTCCGACTTAACGATTTTTGTTTACTGTTTACATCTTTCTCTTGTTATTTTATATGACCGAGAAAATTTCCCAATTGGATGTGTCACGTATGTCAGCTTGTGTATTTAATGGCGTTATATATATATATATATATATAATTTCGGTTTGTCTTTATTGTCATTATTACTAATGCGTATGTGTGTACAATAGATTACTGAACGGATCGGTATATCAAATACAAGGGTTGTGTAACTTAACTCTTTTAATCTATGTAAATATTTGAAGCACATTTTTCAAATACTATACTCCTTACAAGTCCTAAGATAGACAGTTGTCCTATTCTGTGCAAATCATCGCTGTCGGATTTGGTGTAAGTCTGCATGCTGTGTTCCTTTGGAATCGACAAATATGCAACAAGATTAACTCCCTACTAAATTCTGTGCATATTAGAGGCTTTCCAATCATACTTCAAACGAGTGCCGATAGTCACTCATTTGAAACGTAGTGACTCATTCAATGACCCATTCGTGTTCAGAATGAGACCAAAAATGTAACATTGGCTTGATAGGTAATTAGGCGACAACACAGTGAAAAGTGAGCTGGTTACAAGCACACATCAATCTATAATCGACAGACTGAAACTGTTTGTGGAGCTAGTTTCTCCCCAAGTACGTCGGAAGCAGTGACTTGAATATTCATCATCAACACCATCATCATTATAGACAGCAATATATCGGTGGTTCTCACTACTGTTTAACTGCCACACAACCACGAATGAGAAGGCAAACTCCGTAGAGTAACAGGGAGAGAAAGAGAGAGAGAAAAGAATGGAAGAAAAGACGTAACTACTAAAAATAACTAAGTTCACATTCAAAAGTTCAACATCAAGATGCGCACAGCTTGCAATCAAACAACCGAGCTGCAGATGAAAGTAATCTCTCATCAGAGAGGCTTTCACCATACTGCATCATTCAGCGCACGCACCACGCTGATAACTCGGCCAAACAATGACCACATTCATGCTACTGAGCTCGATTGGCTACCATCTCACCTAACTTCTCCAGCCGTTGCAACCATGGAAAGCAAACCTGATCTACTTTGGCCAACCTCTTGACGAACTAGTTAATTTATCTACGCTAGGCCATCATCAACCGTTCATCTCACACATTATGCCTTAGTGTACATCTTAGATAGAGACGAACAGGCTGTTGTTCATCCACTATACATTAAATAATACTAAATTCGGAGCTATACACATGGCTGTGGTTATACTGTCTGTCAGATCCGTGAATTATGTGAAATAGTTTTGTTAGTATGTTCGTTGTATATATAAAACGACTATGTATACATAAAAAGACAATGGTACTGAAAACAGGTAATCTAAAAAATAACCCTGAATACATAGTGTAATGGGTGAATCTTCAGAACACCCATCAAACATATATAACAAATTATTTTTCTCTCGAAATGTTGCACAGTAAGACATACACATAGTTAGGCCGCTTACAGGAATACTAACTCGCAGATATCGAGTTATCCGTGCTGGCATTGTGTTTGTTGGAAAAATGCCCTAAAGACTTAAAACACTCAAGATGTTCAGTGTTAACATTATGAATAATTCCAAAAAAGTATGACGCGAGGTTTGTGTGGAGATACCGCACCAGTTAGTGAGTACATAGGGGCACCCATAGGCAACCATACAGAGGTCACAGAAAAACTTGGTTAGATGAAAAATCTCGTATTTAAATCTTTAGTTTATATAATTAATTTTAACGGAGTGTTCGCGTAGTAAACACTAGAACAAGACACTCTGGAAGCATTCAGTGATTATTGATAGACGTACCTACCGGACCAACTGAAACTACCGTAGAGTAGCATAGAACACATGAGATCTTAATTCTGTTGTTGATTACCACCACAACACGTGCGTAACACAGAAAACATCGGAAGATTAGGGATCCGTAGTAACACCACGGATTTCCATAACTCATATTGTACTGAATGAGGTTCATCTACTGACCAAATGCATCACTACAAGAGATTCTGGGGTTAGGGACTCTAACATGGTTTAATCAAGCCTGACGACCTTGAAAGCTGGAAGCATTTGAACGTGATAAATTTGATGTAGGATTAAAAACATCTGTAAGATTTGATTATGCTCACTTCTCACCGCCCGTGAGTATTTTTAAGCTCGTCTGCGATTTGCAGTTAGGTGAAACTTCATTTTCACACGACGTTTTTACTCAAAACAGTCGGATTCCGGAATTTAAGCAACTCCATTCTCACTAGAGAAATACTCAAGGCAATACCGGGGAAGAATGGAGAAAATACCATGTATATTCCGACGCCGAAGAAGCTGGCGAACATCGCTCTTGTTAAGCAACAAACAATGGAGGTTACCGAAAGTTGCATTTTCTGGCGCCATTTCGAAATAACTGTACGAAAGTCATTGTACATGATTATGTACATGTGCAGGCAGCCTTTGTTATCTGTCCACCCTGTTGATGTGGCATGCTGACTAAGGTTTCGATGTGCTTGATTCACTTTGTTTGAATGCAGTCATGATAGTACGATTGTCCATACCTGTTTTTATGCTCATGGACATGCGTGCTTTGATCCCAGCTGCCAACTGGTCGAGTTGTTTGGTCGGCAAGTGATCAATCACTGTCACCACATGCATACAATTGAGGTACATTAGAGGGTGAGGCCAGATAACGGATGCGCGCCGAGTAACGTACTACCAAGTTCCGTCCTACCGACCCACTAGCCAGCTCGACTGTAGTAAAGCTATGGTTTGTTGGGTGGGAAGAGAAAGAAAATGTCCGAAATCTCTCACACCGGATCCGCCGAAACTTGCTTCGACTGGATGTGCGTTTGTAGATGTGTATGTGTGATTGACATACACCGAATGAATGTAGCCAAACAAACCGTCAGTCGAGGTGTAATTCCCGATCAGTGTTGGGGTAATGGTTCACACGATGCAATGTTATCACTTCATGTCTTCGAAGTTGGCAATGTAAACGGTACGGTTGAACCATACTAACACAGGACGTGCAACGAGTGCGTTGTGCCAGTCAAGTTGTCAGAATGTAAGATAAGCCAGCTGGGCTGTGTGAGTGCGTGTATGTGTTTGAGACCTTGTCTCAAACACATCTAAGCTGACCGATATGTGGACTGACGGAACTGGTCGGTCAGATGGTGGAAGGGTGGATGGGTGGAGGATACAGATGAGAGTGTTACTACTTCTGCTACTGCCGTGTTGTTGTTGCTGCTGTCATTGTTGTTAAGGTTGGTAGGTGTGGTGGTAGTGGTGATGATGATGGACGCCAAACGGCGGCGTCTGTGCAGCGGTGGCGGCGGCGACTAGGCAGTTGTAAACCCGCGAATGATTGATGACCACACCGTGACAAGACAGTCGGCGGTGCGCAACAGAGAGAAAACGAAAGCCCTAGGAATGTAAAAGTCAAGACGGACGGACGAATGCTAACTTGGCAAGGCAGGACATGGCAAGTCAGGGCTGGGCGAGCCTATGTGTACGCCGTGAAGCTGCTAGAATTTGGTTCAATAAAGCACGAGGAACAGTCGCCGACATTATCGAAAATGGAGGTGGGCGCGATCATGTGTTCATCTTACACATTGTTGTAGTTGCCAACGTTGACAGAGGCTGCATAAACAGGGTGAAACAACCGGAAAACAACGGCAAGCTGTCCTGAAGTTGACAGACATATTGTGCATAGATGATCAAAAAGGAGCTGATAGTAACATTACGCTCGAGGTCAAAGATGCTAAAACCAAAATCTCATCAGCCGATCGTTTATCACACGACCTGATGACATTATTCGACGTAGCGTACACTGAATGCTTATCCCGGAAGATGAGTACACAAACTACCACATTGTTATGTCATTAAAACAAATTAATCTCACATTTTGGCTAACTTGAAAACAATAAATTTGGTCGGCGAATATGTCAGACAGTAAGCTTAACCTAATAGACGTACGTTAACGGCCACCAGAATGATCAAATAATAGATCCATCTTGGCGATCAGCACAGCTTGCGTTACTGTCGAATTCTGTATGCGATTCACCATAGCTCCGGTACTTCACTTTTGTAACAAGGGTAGACTCTCATTTAAGACTTAATATATGTGTTTCTACACTTTCAATTGTTTCTGTGAAACACGGTTGAAACTTCGATCAGTCAGTGATGCAGTGGTCCAAACGGTTGCCTCATGAAAACGTGGCAGGAGTTCATCTAGGGGCCAAACAAGTTATGAACAGATAACGAGTTCTAACAAGACTGAAACTGGAATACGGTGTTTCTGTTCGAAAATGGACGATTAGGAAGTCTATGGAACCGTGACAGTTTCGATCACTTGTGAGTGATGTTCAAACTGTATTAATCGACTCCCCTACGATAAAAATGGCGCCCAACACGCTGATGATTGCTGTGATTCTAACTGGGAGAGAGGCCTCAGTTCTGTCGCTTTCAAATGAACATAACAAGACAGCTATTGTGTTTCCTTCCCAGGCGGTTGAACAATCTGAGTATTACTCACAAAGCCAATGTGGCTGAGCCCTTGTGTATGATGATTCAATTGCGCCCAATATGAACCCAGTGATACGGTGATCAACACGGTTGTCTTATGAAAGCGTGGTCCGAGGTCTGTACGTTTTCCAATTTAAGATGTCACGATGTCAATTTAAGATGTCCCAGGTAACTGGGTATAGGCAAGCTAACTTCGTTTACTGTCTGCAACTGATGCGACCGTGTCTTCTCACCTTGGGAGGGCCAACTAAACGCTGTTTTTTCAATCCACCCGTGTGCAAATCAGCCACATGACTCTGTTCACCGTTGAAATCCAGCCAACCCACCTGAGACATCAAAAATTGACATCATAGCACCTTAAACTGGAAAGCGGTAGTTACGACCGTGGCGAGGATATGCACTAGTGATGAGCTGTGGCAAGTGTGAAACTCGATTCGATCGTTTCTTTTTTATAACAGCTGACTTAGACATGTATGAGAATGAGAGAGGTGTGACCAGTTGTACGGGATGTTTAATTTCCGTAAAGCTCTAGAATGACCTGGATTATTTCCTGTTGGTGATGCAGAAGACGTGAAAACCAGTATTTGCTTGTTACCCCAGGTACAGTACTGTTCACAACAGAAAACATCGTCCAGATAAAACAAAAGTACTTATTCCATGGATGTATTCTATTTTAAAAGAAGAGTACCTTATCTCATTCATCGCCCCTTTCTTTGTCAGATCTGTAGAGGAAATACACTATCATGTAACTCTAAGCTGCACTTTGTTAAAACGATCAGGTAATCGTCACATAAAGATGGACGGTCGAAAGTCGATTTCAGAATACTGATTTCCATTTTCCGCGTAGACTAAAAAATAGAACTAACCTGTCGTACAAAAGTGCGGTTATCCCATCAGTCGTGATGCATTCAAGTTACCCAAACCTAGACAAGAGTGAAACTATGAAGACATGGCTCCAGGAAATCTGGACCAACAGAACACTGTTATAACCACCCTATTATCCAGGCTAATTCAAAAGTTTACAGAAAATACATGAGAAAGAAATGCCATTGAGTTAATCACTGATTTAAGAAACTACAAACCTTTGGTCAAACTTGGCTTGTTTTTCAGTTTTCTGGTAAAAGGCCCTTAATTCATAGTTAAACTGCATCATTTTGATTAATAAGTCCAGATACACAGATTCCAAGACACTTTTTCGAACAGCCTGGCTCATATATACCGGGGATGAGTAACTGCACGTTGGTTCGGCACTGAATAAGCCATGGACAAGAATCCTTAGTGAAGTGTGTCTAACACTGACTTACAACAGCGGTGTGTGAAGATTGTTCATGTCCTTTATGAACGCATAATCACGGTTGACATGGTCAAATATTACAGTTGTACGGTTTACGTCTAGGGACGAATAAATACACTTTATTCTCCGGAGAACATTTATTGGCGGGTCCTGGAAGATACCTACGGTAGTACTTCTACGTTTCATTAAGGTGTTTGTTAAAAAGGAATGTTTCATCTTGAGGGTTTCTTCTTAGGTAAGCAGAGGATTAAACTACATCAAATGTTATTCTGGCTGGCTCAGTACTGTCCCAAGCCTGTTCAATTAAGCACTTCATAAACCATTAGTGTCACATCCACTGGTTCAAACACTGGTGATCTAGTATGATCATGATAGTATCTGGACGACTTAACAACAAGCTGTGGTCTTTTGTAGAAGGTGAAACTAATTTTCACCTGTTAATTTCACTTCTGCATCAGCTGTATAGTTAACTAGAACGTACAAATTTGCCCGCTCGCCAACTTATGAGGGTCATTCATAACTGCTTGCTAACACATTGTAGTGGGAATGATCACATTATACTACTCTTGAGTAGGCAGGTGGAGGCACGTCTTTGGGAAGCCCCGTGAAGGAACAATCCCGCAAGAACTGGTGTTTTCCTTTCATGAACTTGGCACTGGTAACCGTGGCGTCCAGGGGTTATTGTAATGTGTAATTGAGTGTTTGTGTTCGAAGTGGGGCTGATGTTTATAGGCACTGCCAGATCCAGTGATCAGTGCCTCCTTAGCGGCTGCCCACTTCAGCTTCGCGGGACTCTTTACATTAACTCCACCATCGCCTTCGTCCTGCCCTTGGATATCCGCGGGTTCGCCAACTTTACTCAGTCAGTCTTGACTCACACCACTTTTGCCAAGTTAGCAAAATCATCCAGGTGGTTGAGGCCATGAGATTTTCATCTTCTGTGCTCGTCACGACACTGACCGTTATGTGCCAGGAAGGCGGGTGAGACAATAATGGTATACTCAAAAAATCGACGCAGAGTGTACGCTTCAATACCACTTCAAATACAAACACTCATTTGCACATATCAATGAATCTGAGAGGCCAAATTTGTCAGTACAAATTTCACGTATGGAAGACACCATTTCATACTGGAGTGTACTTCAATATTTCTTCGTGTGTTCCTCCTGTTATTTTAATACCTAACTGAGTGTCTCCACTCGGCTACTCACAAGCAGTATAGTGCGATCGCTCATTCTTACCGCACTAACACTCCGGTGCTCTGGAGAGCAAGTGATTTCGCGAACCTTTCTGTTAATATCATATGACAAACTTTCATTCGACAGCTATGATTTTATCCACCCTTGCCACCCTGATTGAAGGAACATTCCGCTTTGTTCAGTTTTGAGTTTCATGCAACAATGACGGCATATGGCAGCCAGTTTGCTTGGACTTATAACTTTCTAGTTTTATTTGTAAACACATTTTTATTGCCACTGTTTGCCATTTCGTTGAGTGAAATTTAGTAAATCGTTCTTCTAAACAAAACGATAAACAATAACAATAATAAGAATGACCACGTTCGAAACAATGTTGACTCATCAAAATACCCGAGCCTATCCATTAACAGTTCAATCCTTGGAGTTTGTGTGACTCTTCTGCGTTTTTTAAATGTTTCCAAAGCAAATATCAGTGAGTGCCAAATCTGTTTCATAGATGTATGCTCTTTGCTTGCTAAGGCCCCATTACAATAAATAATTCAACATATATATGAGTACACAAAAGCAAATATGAGACTGTGCATGCCAAAATTCACATTAAGGCAGTAAGTCTTACACTGTAATTTGAATATTCAGTTCAAATTCAACGGTGAGTTTCACAGACAAACGAATGAAACACCAGTAGGAGTTCCTCTTGGTTCGCTGCTTATGTATATATTCGAAGGGAAGGCTGGAAGCACAATAGCCGCACAGGATAGTAAACGACATACAACTCTACTACAGACACCTTAAGGACATTTTTGTCCTGCTGTTCGAAGACGGTGATAGTGAGTGCATACTACAAATGTTTAATAAGACTCGTCCTTCTTTATCATTCAACTCATAAACAAAGGTGGACAGATTGTTTTATTCTGTAATTGTGGTGTTGAAAAATCAGAGCAGACGGTTCAACTGAAAGAGCTGTCCACTGGAAACCAACTTGGGTCGGTGAGCATATACCCTTTCATAGTTCCGGATACCTCAGAGAGAAACAGAATCTGTTTTGCTGTTCAAGAAACAAAACAAGAAAATTGTGGTTCTTGCAGATCTTAGAGGATGACCTGAAATTTATCGTTCATGCGCTTAAAGAAAACGGACATCTAGGTCATTTCATACAGGAGCGAATCAATCCATCATCCATAACTGCTTGTCCACTGTCAAGAGGAAACCTTTGTTTCCGCAACTTTTATTCCCAAGGGATCCAGAATCTAATCAAACATTTTACCATTTGATCAGACAGACATTTCCAGTAACCAATTTAAGAAATTGGCATATCAACAGTGTAATAGTGTGTTAGAATCTGGAAACTGAATCAACCTGCTACAACCAAACAACGCTAGTATACTTATGTTTGTGCTGTTGTTGTGCTTATTGCTATGTGTAAATAAGTGTTTGTGTTCGAGGTGATGTTGCATCATGTGCTCCATGTTACTGATGAGTGGTCGGGGATTTGGTTAATTTCAGGTTGAACATCACCCACAATTGATCGCAAATGTCGCATTCCCATAGAATTTCCAGTCGGCCCCTTTCGAAAAAAAAGCGCTAGACTTGAGTTTCACTCTCATTAGGGCTCGTCAATAGTACACCTCCCCCCCATTGCCGCCGGGACTAGAACCACGACCACGTTGGTCATGAGGCAACCATGTTTACCACTGCGCCACTGACTTCACATAAGGCACCTCAGAATTATCATATGCGAATACTCAACTACTTCCTTACTGGATAATTTATGGAAACTAAAAACTGTAACCAACCAAACTGTTAACGGCGCTTAAACACAAACATTTCAGATCGTCTTACTCCACCTGCCAACAGAACTTCGAAACGGTTTGTTTGGTATTGTGTTTGTTCTCCGAGCTGTTTATAAAGTGTTGTACAATTCGATTATGCTTGACCTAGGTGTTTCACGTGGATGACTTCTATGGAAGGAAATGGCAAACACGGTTGCCTCATGTCCGTGGTTTAAGTCCCGGCAGTGGCGAGGATATGCACTACTGACGAGCTCTAACGATAGTGAAACTCGAGTCTACTGCTTCTGCTATTCGAAAGAGGCCCGACTGGAAAGTCTATGGGAATGCGACAGCTGCGATCAATTGTGGGTGGTGTTCAACTTGAGGTATACTCCATGTGTCGCTCGTTTGAATAAGCAATCCATGTTACCGGTATTCTTGGCCATCAACATTAGTTGACGTCGAAAATTAGATTATACCGATCTCGTTCAAAGTACCTTTTACACTGGTCAGCATAGACGACTTTTCTTTCGAGAGGGACAGAGAGAGTGTGTCAACCATTGTATCCTATACAGTAGATCTTAGATGGTGAACAAGTATTAACGTCACTTGATCTTTAATACAGTGATTTCTGAGATATTGTATTATGTTGCAAACGTTCAAAAACTAAGTTAAACTAACCGCGGAACAAAGCACCGTTTCGGTAGAAGTTAAGGTTATTTCACCGATCTAGATACAACGTTAAGGTATTATGCTTCGACAGACAAGACGCCTAATCCACTAATCGATTCCAAGCAATAAAAGAATATAAGAAAGAACAGCTACTTTATTCTGACCGGAAAGGTGACTTGTAACACGAAGAATACATTGGTATATACAAGATACACACTACGCATGTATATATATATATATATATATATATAGTTAATTAACTGAAAAGCAGTTACCGAAAAGTAGTAGTCGATATGACGAAGTAATCTTTGAGCGCAACTGATTAAAGGTCGAGGAGATAAAACAGTACTGAGGGTGACTTTCGGTTTGATCCGGGAATTTCCATTAATTCTGCTTGATCAAATTCGTTTTCCGCATAACGGAGGTGCATTTGGAAGGAAAAGTGGAGATTCTTTATAGGTTCCCATAGGGTTTCCAGGTAGCCCTTTCGAAAAAGAAACACCGCATTCGATTTTTGCTCGAGTTAGAGCCTGTCAGTAATGCATATCCTCTCCACGATCAGGACTAGGACTCCAAGCATGTTTTTCTTGAGACGAACGTGTTGATCACTACATCATTTGAGCGCTATTGGATTACTTTACGAAAACAAAGCCATATTCGCTTGTGGGTAAACCTCAGCTTGCCCGCAAAGCGAAACGCTGTAACCATCTTGTCAACTCCAATTGAAGACCTCATGACTGGGACCTCTCTTCCAGTTGAAATCACAGAAATCGTTAAAACTTTCGAATGATATTGTGTTTTATGGTTAGCAGTAGAGGATTTGGTTGTGTACACGTTTAACATCACTCTCAAGCGATTTGGTCTATCACATAACTATAGACCTTCTAATCATCTCTCCTTCGAAAAGAAGCAGTGTATTCGAGTTTCGCTCTTCTTAAAAACTGTCAGTAGTGCCTATGTAGCGGTTCTTTTTGAAAGAGGCTGGGAGGGGCTTTCTTCCATCAGACGGATTCGTGATTAACAAGTGGTCGTCCGCTGACAGGTGACTGATCGCATATTCTACCGTGAATAGAAAGACTAAACGTACAGAACAGTGACTGACGTAAAAAGTGATCTTATTCCACTACGGAACAATCTGAAGGCCCGGGATGTGCCGGTATACCGTTTCTATCAAGTAAACTGTGGTTATTCTTGTACACAATATATTTCCAACTTTGATTTACGTAACTGTGGCATCTTCATTGTAACTTTGACGTCGGCCAAACTGAAAGAATGTAGCTATGGTGTAGCTATGGGTTCACCGTTAGGCCCGTTGCTGGCGGATATTTTCATGAGCATGCTCGAGAGCAACGAGTTGGACGAAATGATTGGAACAACCAGTTACTATCGACGATATGTAGATGATGTTTTTTGCGTAGTGGACAAGACGGAAGATTTACAGAAGTTGTTGACCGTTTTTAACAAGGCGCATAAGAACATCGTTTTCACGTTGGAACAGGAAACTGATGACCACATGCCATTTCTGGACGTAGCACTAACACGCAGATCAGATGGATCGTTACAGCGAAGTGTATATAGAAAGAAAACATGGAGTGGGCAATATTTACACTTCCACAGCTACGTACCAATTGGTCTGAAACGGGGTCTTGTACGTTGCTTGGCAAATAGAGCGAAAAGAATTTGTACGGAAGATACAATAGAATTGGAGTTAAGCATGTTACAGGATATCCTTTCTGGTAATGCCTATCCTGAGAAATTTATTATCAGAAACATGCAAGAGAAACCTATGCAAGCCCCAGTAGACACAGCTGATAAGAAAAAGATCTATGTTACTTTGCCGTTCAAAGGAGACGCGGCAGCCGAGCTGATAACGCGCCAACTAAATGACGCGATCAGTAGTACCTATTATGCTGCAAGTCCTATAGTAACGTTCCACTCAAAACGGACGATGTCACTTAATCTGAAAGGTAATATGCCTAACAATGCTGCCTCATTTTTGATCTATTCATTTGTCTGTTCCTGTGGTTCAGCATATATTGGTCGCACCACTAGGCGTTTATCAGAAAGAATTCGTGAACACTGCCCGGCATGGCTTCGCTCCGGAACAACAAAGAACATTAACTCATCCATTCTGGCCCACCTAGTCGACTGTGACCGACAAACAGACACAGATAAGGCGTTTCGTATCGTCTACCGTGCCCCGGCCGCCGCGTCACGAAATATCAAGTGGCGCATCCTGTCTATAGCCGAGGCGGTCGCAATCCGATTACGTCAGCCGGATTTGTGTGTTCAAAAGCAGTTCGTTCACACCCTGGGATTACCGTGGCCAAACACCTGCAGTCAACCCATGCGACAATTTGATCCCGTCCCCCACCCCAACTCACCCCAATTAACACTGACTTCCCAAAACCTACCTTCCTTGTGATCATAACCACAACGAAGTCGTGTTTGTGTTTTACCCAATCGCTTTACCCTCCTACTATTTTTGATCAATAATTTTCCTTGCAGTTTCTTGATTTGATATATAATTGTACCAGCCTAAGATGAGAATTTATCGAAAACCAAAATCGAAACCAAAATTGTTCTCAATGATTTCTACGGGGATTTTCAATTATTTGAAAGAATGTCATAAGTCAAATATGGATTAGTTTAAATGGACCGCCGAAATATGTCTTAAAACAAAAACTGTAAGTAAACGTGAATGACGTTTAATGTAAACCAAATCCATCTCCGAATATTTACTAATTTTGATCAGCTGACGTTTTGTGTTTCATTGGTCGATAAAAACTGGTCTGTTTTGACTTCGATTATCAAGCAGCTGGAACACTATACACTTCAGCGGCACTCGTGTTTCCGACTGTTTTTTTCTATTCAAAGCTAATGTTGGATGGTTTTCATTATAGGTATGGATCAATTGCAAATAATCACAGCACTGTTGAACTAACTGCCAAGCAATAGGAATATTAAGGTCAACAAACTGGTGAATATCTAAAGTAGCCGTAGTAAGATGTATGCTTAATCTGCCATATTCCAAAAAATCCATTGAGACTTTCAACAGGTTTCCATCTAGGTTTCGTTTACGAACCGAAACAAAGAATTATATGAATTACTAACAAATTTTGTTACTTCATGCCGTTGAAAATCGATAACAGTCGGCCAGATTTTCATCGATAGACGGAATCGAACGTTAAAGCGATTGTCTACGATTCACTGAAAAGTAACAGGACAGAGTGGTTGTGACACACACGAACACATCTACATGAATGTAGATACACATATGTTGGTCTGACAGTATTTGAATGTGGGTATGTGCCTTAGGCAAGCTCTGTTCACATCCAACCGATATACAGTTTGTCCCCCTCTAGTTTTCGTATGCGTTCATTCAGACAGGGTTTGACATGGTTTAAAAAACACAATCCATATCATGACAGCTTGTCAGCTGATCAACAGACAGAATGACATCGGCATCGTTTGGCAAGGTGTCAGTTTTAGTGATACAAAGCAAACTGTAGTCAGCTGGTCAGCTAGCAAGCGGAACAGCCGGCCGGTTTGCCATTCACTTCCGTCAGGGTAACGCCAAAGCATGATGAACCTAAGCGAGTGAGAACGTACACACGTTTGGTAGTGAGACTGGTTACCATCCTGCCCTTAGTGGAGAAGATAACGCGTTGACTGGTAACGGGAAATCAACATCTACTGCGAAATAATTCACGTTAGAGAATGTATGCGTGAACAGGCATCAACAATAGGTCGTTTCCAAATGACTAACATCGATTCTGTAGTGTTTCACTGTCCACCCGTCCACGGAATACTAAAGGACTCGTTCCCCGAAAACTGATTTGGTCGATCGTTCTTGACATCTAGGCCTATGGATGTGAGCATATGGAGGTGTATGTGTGTATGTGCGTATAACGACGAGGTCTGTCAACTCGACCGAAGCTGTCAAAGGGATTGCAACTTGTCAAGGGCCGATTGACATGATCAACACATGCAGTACGAGCACTTGTCATATGCACACACACCCATTCATACACATCCCAAAGCGGGATTGCGAAGCACAACTCCTTATGTGTTGATGTGTGTTTGTATACGAGGTGATAATGAAGTAGACGTGGTACGCTAAAGATCAAACGGTAGATATGATTTGACTATAACATTGTCGGGAGTTTTGACCACGTAGACAAGCATACTTACACACTGTAAATCAACGTATGGGGGATTCATACAGATTTATCGTATACATGATAGGTGTTGTCACATTGTACCGCGTTAGAATGACAAGATGATTGTAAGATTGACGTGCCGACCAGGTAGTGAGTATGTCTGAATGTGCACATGTGCACGATGGTCGATAACGTCGGTATTCTGCGTGAGCATAGCAGAAGACGGGTGTACATCAACTAATCTGTATACACTTATACACACGCATTCAAACAGACGTGAACGGGATGATGGCCTAACAAACATCAAACACACCCTCAACACTGATGTCCATGTAGCGGACCAGTATCTATCTATCCCGTTCAATCTGAATCGATCGCACAATACTGATCTATGAAGGTAGAAGGTTGCTACTAGACGGTTTCAATGAGTCTCGCCTGTAATTACCCATTTCATTTTTCTGGATGTGCTTCCCTAAATTGTAGTATGGTGATGATTGCCATAAATCGACAGTAAAACCTGTGCTTTCAGAGTTGGTTATAAAAACGTGATATTGTTGGTTTCTATTTGAAGGTGACGGGAAATCATAAAATCTATATCACTGTGACCATCCACCAAAGCGTTTATCATCCCCAGACCACCGTTTGTGGTTGTGTAAATCTGGCAATGAACAAACAAATCCTAAACATGTAAAACTTCCATATACGTGTGAAGAAAGAAATAACAATACCACATAGTCAATGCTCACAGGAAGACATTTTCACTTAGATTCTATGGGTACCTGTTTCACCCACAAAATGGAGAGAGTGCAAGCGGATGCATGATTCTCAGACGCGAACCCGGATGGTATTGACAAGAGGTATGCCCATTCTGTCCAACAGGTTGTAGTAACGTTCACACTTTATCTCGAACAGCAAATGGATAGCGACGAGTTATCTTGAATTTCACATTAAAACAGCACGGTTTTCGATCAAAACTTGCTGCACTACAACGAGTGAGCTGGGTGAATAGAGAATGAAAGAATTCGTTGTTGCTGCCTACTTGTTGTGGCTGTTAGTGATATGACATTTGTTCCGTACACTTTATTCGCTTGGACTACATTTCATTCTGCCTAGCATAGTTTCATCGAGCTTGACGTGTTCGCTGTCGAGGAGTACAATGTTACAATCAACTGAATGTAGGAGGTTGACTACTGAGCCATAAGTTCAACAGAGATACTTGAGTAGAACAATACTGGTGCATGCTCAAAGATGTCACGGACGTTTCCACACTACAAGGTTATGGTAATCTGGTTAATGTACAAGGTAATGTATGACCGATTGGGATAAATTTTCCGATTCCCCATCATCAAACTACAAGAACATATTGTAGTATCATTTACAGTAAAGATTCTGCGTCCAGGAAGACCGGGCATGTCAAGAAGATAATCATCTGACCAATCATTAAAGCTCTGTACGGGAAAAACAAAAGTTTGCCTTTTTCAGTGCGACATCATGATGTGTACTCTGCACGTTTTTCATCTAGCTGGATGTGATTTCCGGTCACTTGGGGCTACAAAATATACGATGCGTTCGCACGAAGAATGAGTGGTACTCAGACATCACTTACTAATATAATTCATATGCTTAACAGTGGCGTTGCTGGATTCCAGCGTGAACTCGTTGAGAAATCCTGCCGGGGTAGTCGGTCATCTGGATCATTTGGTGGATTCCATATGAGACAGTGAGACGGGTGGGTAAGCGAGTCCAAATGTGAAATTTCCAAGCTCCTGGCGTAGCTTCGTAACTCAGCTGGTAGAGCGTTTGTTGCGTTGAGGCATGGTGTTTCTGTCGTTGGTTCGAATCCAGCCGAAGCCCCGATTTTTTCGCAAGTAAGTCTCATATAGAATCAGTTAAGTCATCGATCTCTTGAAACGATGGTTTGCATGTCAAAGTGTAGTGAACAAAGTGTGGGCACTGTCTTATCTCACCTCAGATTAGACCCAACTGAGGAACGCTAAATAATTATGCGTGTTAGCTATTCCCACCAAGATGCAGCTTGTACGTGTTCTGTGTATGGGTTGAACGCGGGGAAGTGACCTGTGTACAGTTCATACGACCCGGTTACCACAGTAGTGACTTCGAAAATCTTTGCACAAAGACTCCGAAACAAACTGCACACGATGGCTAGCGGATCACCACGTGATGTTTAGTTGATTTCACAGACCGGAGTGGTTAACATTTTAATTGTGTACGACTGTTTTATTGTCTACTAATCGTATAGGTTTGTCCGGCAGCATAGGGTGAACTAGGTGATATTGCATAAAGTGCTTAGTTTGATCATATAAAACGGTACATTCCTATGGTTTGACGGATCACGTAGCATAAATCTCCAGATTCCCCGAGATCAGTCTAATTTTCTATCTGGTACAGACAATGACGGTCAAATGTAGCGAAGCTCTTCATGTAAAACAAACCAACACATTGAATCACAGGGTGGGATCGTTTGTATAGGTATGGTTTAAACCTTACCTTACAAATTTGTGTTGACTTCTTTTCAACGTTACATATTGCAGAAGTCAGAGAAGACAAGCCATACGATTAGTGCAATCTGAATACGTAGATGAACACTTAGTTGTTCGTGCCGTGAGTTCGCTTTAGGCCAGATTACCGTTTTAAACTACTGTCATCCATCACTTTTAAGAAAAAGATATTCTAAAGCAATTGGATTGGAGAAAATGAATATTTCTGGAGCATAACACTATAAACAAAGCCACACACACAATACCATATAGAAGAGGAAACGGAGGGAAACACAGTTGTCAATCAAATCAGTCACATGTGACGAGGCTAGGCTTATAAATTATGCAACCTATCTCTACCGTTCTGATCTTACAAATCATACGAACTTCGCGCTTGCTAGAGTGACATGCACTATCGTAAGTTACCTAGTTTGCATAGGGCGGAACGGTATTCACTCATCCGTATACATGTAAAGGTAGGCACATTCAATGAAGAACGAATTGTATGAAGCCACTAAGGGTTTTCATTTCAGTTGTAAGAAATCATACAGCTTGATGAGTGACAGATTTTTTTCGTGTCATATCTGCCTGTGTACATCCGACTGATTGATTGGAGCTTTAGAAAAATCAGGCGCATTTGAATGAATGCAGCTTGGTTAAACTTAGATGAGGTTAACAGTAGTTCTGAAGTCATCTAAGTATACCGTGAACCTGAAGCAAGACTCACCCTCAGGAGGTAGCCTCAAACAAACATTCCATCTACGGATGATGATTATTCTACGGTGGTCCTTTCCTAATGGGATTAAAAACATTCGGCTAGAATCAGAAATCTTCTCCCTAAAGCACGATAACATTTACCATTGGGGTTCGATACTTATTGCCTCGGTTGGTATTATTGTAGACTGAATGATCTAGCAGTTGATTTGGAGATTGCTCCATAACTCACATATGAGTCATGCAGATGAAGATGATCTTTATTAGGATATGTGGTGTCCATAGGCGATCGGCGTTAACCTAAAAGTACAAATTGGTTTGACAGACCATAATTTACCATAATTTAAAAATACTTGACAGTCAAAGATGGATGGAGGGGATCTGAGGAACTGGAGCGTTAACAGTACACAAGTAAGCACCATTCCCCAGTTTCAGTCTTGTTAAGATCCATCAGTAGTGTATATCCATGGAAAGACCACGGTTTCATTATGCAACCGGGTTGACTATCGATTCGTTAATCTTAAATTATACACCGAATTATCTTGTGTAAACGGCTAGCTGTGACCGCTTGTGAGATATACTCAGATTGCCTGGTCGCCTCGGTATGATGCACGACAATTGCCTTGACTAGAACTTCTCTCTATGCAGAAATTACGCAAATCGTCAAAATTGTTGTGCGATATTTTGATAACAGGTAAGTAGTACACGATTTCCGTTAAACACTACTTAACGAGATTTAACAAGAGCGAAGTTTATGAGGATGTATGAGCTGTGATCCAATGTGAGCAATGTTCAATTCGTATCGATCAAAACAGTAAACAAGACGGGCGCACTGTGTAGGCAATACAATCAGCCTACGGTACAGTAACTGATTAAGATAAGTAGTTCGAGGGGGGCGATTCATGTTTAGAACAGGGTGATAGAAGATTTGCAGTTTCGTGGACGAACACCGAGTGACTGCCGCTAACTTTACATATTCCGCTGATAGCGGAGCAAAAAATGTCCATCGGTGTCTCCACGTCGCCCTAAAGTTGGTCCGTAATTGTAAAGGACAATCAGAGACGGACGGCTTGTATGCTGCATAATCTGGTGGCATAAGCATGTTTGATTAAGTAGCATACCCGTTACATTCAGCTGTGAGCATAACTCATCAAGTGACAGCTTCATTCAAAGTTGTCTGTTCGCTTTCAGAAGCTCAGCAACTTTTCTGAAGCCCGTTCATCTTATTTAAAATGATGTTAAGCTTACTGATCAAACGGAAGTAAGTCAACCAGCCTAGTAGTGTTGGGTCAATTAAACGTTTATCGACTGTGTTCATAGTATAGTATTCTCTACCTACCAATTGTATACTAATTTGATATGTTGTCTGGTTATGCATTTAACTGACGGTACATCAAAGAGCTGTCTTCTTCCATAGTTGGATACATCTGCAAACTTAGGTTCCTGTCGAACAATCGTTTTTACGTTTACTTAATTAAAGAAATATCACTCCAATTTTTACGGAAAACGTTTGAACTGGGCTCACTGAAACACACAGTGTGACTTCTAGATCAGCCAAGGTCGCTTTTTGACTCCCATTTCCCTATATATCCTTACATAATTGTTTCTCACTCAAAGCTGATCCACTGCATTAGAAGTTGATCACGAAGCTTCGGGGGTAGAAAAACTAACGACAGCAACCTCCTAACATACAATGTTCGTGAGTTCGAACTCGTCGAATCCTGCAAACGTTCACTCGTCAAAACATACTAATCTATTTCATACGGTTTTTGTTGGGAAACTCTTTTGCATAAGTACCATAGCCCTGTTGTGGTGAACTGAGACAGTATGTGCAATTACGCTTCCATTTGTTGGTGAGCACCAGCATTTGAGACCGAACTATTCTGCCCATACTCGCCAGGTGTGTTTACACGATATCAGTCAATTAGAGTCAACTTCAGCGAATTGCTATCTACTCATGCGTTGTCACGCTGTCAAAACGCGCCAATTTTTATTGGGCGGTATCGATTGTTCCATCACATTTTGAACAGCGACGGCTATAAATCTTTTGATAACTAGGTCATAAATAATTCCATGAATTTAATCCGAATCAACGCGTGTCGATCGATTGACAATCAACCACCGAGAGACTAACACGCCAAGTCGACTCGGTTGGCGCATGTTCGCGGCTTTTGTGGCTTACAAGCGGCTTCGATCACTACGGCAACTGACAAGTTTAATTACGATGCCTCATCATCTGTAGCAATCACTCTTCTTCTGGCGTTGATGTGATGGTGTTTGATAAGCGAACACATAGAAGCACATACGCATACAAGCACGTAAGAATTCAAGAGGTGCGGGTTATGGATAACAACCTCACGAACAACCGTGCACAGCGCTACGGTGATCATACCGTAATTATGGAAACGTTAGGTTGCTTCTCATTTGAAAGACTATGGAAGTCAAGCTATACATGAAACATTCAACAAACCAAATACTCACGAGCGAAAGCGGTTGAGCGTTCACATATGATAATTCGGTCGTGCCTAACGTGAGGTCAATGGTGCAGTGGTAAACACGGTTGCCTCATGAACAGCGTGTCCGTGGTTCAAGTCCCGGCAGTGGCGATGATATGCACTACTGATGAGCTCTAATGAGAGCGAAACTGGAGTCTAGTGCTTCTTTTCGAAAAAAGGGCCGATTGGAAAGTCTATGGGAATGCGACAGCTGCGATCCATTGTGAGTGATGTTTAACTTGTAAATAGGACCTATCGATGAATAGTAGGCGATTTTGATTTTCACACGTTGAACATCAACCACAGTTGATGACAGCTTCATATTAGCACAAACAATCAGGCTGGACTCGGTGTTCGCTTGTTGGATTGTACAATTCAGTTTGCCATATCCTCATCTGATTGGGAATACAAACACCGATCCCAGAGTTTGGGAGGCGTGCATGTTTATCGTCCTGCCACAACTGCCCTGCAGGCACGAGGACCCAAGTTTAACAATGTATTAGGTATTATGATGAGTTCTAATCAGCGACTTAAACTCACTTCTTCTCAGAGCAAATGAGCCGAAATTTTTGTTTGAATCGGGAAAGAGTGAGCGCAATTCGAGGCGACCATATGAACGCGCGACTACCTACAGTTGCTATTTGGTTTCTGTTCCGGAAATCTGGTGGTATCCGGCTTGTTCTGCATGCGCAATAAAAACATTGTCTACCTAATTGTCTTAAGCTATATCAACTTCGGAATTTTGTACTTGTTAACATGTCTTTTTCAGTTGGCAGGCAATAGCATATTTACATCTCTGGTGCATTCCTAGCACATAACCTATCACGAGTCTGGATGAGTTTTATGAGTAAATTAGGAGCTAGACTGAAAGCGACGATCTGGTTGCTAATTTATGGCATGTGTTAGAGATCTAAAAACCCTTATGTCAATGCTGAGTTATTTACGTTCAGAGTGGATCCAAAGAATGACGAGGTCGGGTATGTCCAGTAATCGTAATGAGCATTGTGACTGTGTTTCCAAGCTTGTTTGTTACTTTCTGTGTAACATCAGTTTCGACGGCAATAGGACCAAGTTTGTAAAACTCTCTCAATTTGCCACCACTAAGGTACATTGGGAACAAAAAAGATAGTTCAAATCACATATCACAGTCCCGCTTTGGTAATTATACACGATTAGCCTCAGAGTGATTCAATTTAAGCAACTTGGGCGTGCATGTGCTGATTATGTCTCGAGATTTCAACAGAGCCTCCACTCTGAATAATACCACTACCCGGTCAGTAAGACATCTAAATATCATACAGTTTTGGTCTTTCTGTACCGCAGGGTACATTCCTAATACGTTGTTGTATAACAACATGAAATGGGTGTGTAAATGTGACATAATCACTATACCAGAGGAGGCTCTGTTAACTGCATGCAAATGATTGATTATGGTTACGAGGAGTCTTATTGTAACTGGTAGTTTTCCACAGTCACATTATCAACTACTTCAACCTTTACTAAAGTCGTCTACTTGAAAAGTATTCACTTATGCAAAATGAATACGAAAATTGTTTGTTTTGGTTAACGAAGTACAAACCTAATATACAAGTATGCATCTTGAAAACCCTTAAATATGTTGCGGATTAAGATGGTCTATGCCGATACATATCGAAGGGTCTAAAAAGGAACATAGCGAGATTTTTTGTTGTTAAACAAGAAATATAAAGAGAACACAATAATTCTTCATTAGTCAGTAGTAGGGAACGGAAACTGTACTTATTCAAATTAGTATCCATCGCGTTCTACTAAAAAAACAAATAAACCAGACATGTCTATTCATAAATTGCTTAGCAATATATTATTCACCTATATGTTACTTGTAAGTTAGTAGTAAACTCAACCAATAACTGTCTTACAGTTTTGTGGTCTGTTCTGTATCGTAATTAATGTCAACAGTATCCCTACTGACTAGATGAAAGTCTGCAAAAATCAGGCATAAGGGAGGCTATGCAGAATCTCAAAAACAGTGGTTCGAGCGGGGGAAACGTAACTAACAAATGAACAAACGTATTAGGGTTGAATTTCAGTCTTGCTGGAGCTCGTGTAACGATCTGAAGTTTGAATTTTGGCCACGCGTTCATGAGACAAACACATCGACTACTTCGCTCTTTACTTGACTTAAGTTCCAATCAAAGAACAGCATATTGTGTCGTTATGTCTATCAGCTGTGCAATGCCAAGTGGAGAGTATCGTATCTAAGGCGAACCAGCTCATGAAGTCTACGGTAACAGTGAGACAATCGGTGTATCATTTTGATCGTTGTTGAACCTCGAAGTCATGTAGCCATTTTGCTGTGAAAGTCAAAGGTCTGTCTTTTCTGGTTATTGATCAAAACACGAAGAAGGCATATGTTCCGGGATATCGACATTTCGTTTAATCTCTTCATCTGCCTATTATAAACAAATTTTACACTTCTTCCCATTTACGGATAAATGGTGTGAATTGAACGAATGGTAGACAACGTTAAATATATCTGCCTCCACAGAACTATCAAGAACACAGAAGTTAATTGCATTGCAAAAGCAAAAATGTATCCACATATAACGCTGACCAGAATTGTCAACTCATTCAGATATTGATGAGTAGTAGGGGATTTTGGTTTTCATATAGATTGAATATCACCCACAATTGATCGCAGCTGTCGCATTCCCACAGACATTCCAGTCGGGCCCTTTCGAACAGCGGAAGCAATAGACTCGAGTTTCACTCTCACTAGAGCGAATGTTGCAGGAAATTTGTTTCAGAACGTTTTCAGTATGCAAACCAGTCGGCTGAGTCCTACCGACTTAGCTGTTTGATAATATAATCGTCTTTTCGTAATTGGGGTTAGGATCAAATATAATCCTTCTGGTGGTTCTCACGCTAGGAATTTTTCAGCCGTTCTTGTATTACAAACGTTATTACTTCTAGTACTACCGGTAACTGGTAAATCATAGATGTGTTTGGACAAGAGATGAACCGCCATCACAACTGAATGTTTCTATGCCCTATCTCGACCCTACAAACCCACTATGGTTCGTATGAATGGTCCGTTGTGACCTATAAATTGTCCCATCACATGATTTTCACATCACGCTCAAAAGATGATGGGGATGATGGGACCCAGACTGGCCTAGTTGCTGCGCCGCATAATTAAGGGTCGGCTATATGTTTTTCCAGATTTCCTCTTGCCTAACGCGGAACTGATGCCATACTGTCGTAAACCCCACGCACACAGCCATGACAACAAGTCTGACCCAAGAAATCATGCGTTTGCGTGTAGATCATCGCGTTGCACCTCTTCCCATCCTTCATTCACTGTATATGGTGTCTACGGTCATTACCGTTCAGTTTGCGGACGTCATCTGTGGGAATCAATCAGTCAGTCCGACTGGGCGGCGTGTACAGCCGATCAAAGCAATGCGATTGTCTCACTATTCACAATCCCCGACCAGCTGAGGTCAAAGTCTAATTGATTCATTAATTGTCTCTGTTCTGTCGAATACCCGAATTCTGACTGGGTCGAATAGCCCTGTCTCTCTCTCTCTCCCTCACACAGAGTCTGACCCATTCGTGTTTAGTCAAGCGAGGGTGTACTGTTGGTCACCTCCATCTCGTGGACCAACACACCACGTCGTCGGTACATTTGTCAAATCGGTTGACGTGTTTATGCACGTTTTGTCGGAAAAGCCCGGAGATGCTGACAGTCATCCCCCACCGTGGTATTTACGGGACACTTATCAAACGGCAAAAAAATGTCCTGAACTGTCAATGGAAGGAAATGACAGTGCACAGGGTAGTCTGTCACATACATAGCAGATGTGACGATCGACCCATAAGAGAGATATGGGGCCCAGTTCGAACTGGGATAATCTCAATTTGTGAAGATTGATGGAACATATAATTAAAGGCTGTTATTGTTTAAACAAAACTAACCTTTTCATGACCAAGATATCTGTTATACTTTGTGTATACTCAAAACAGCGATCAAATCGTATTTTGGGAATGAGAAGCAAACAAAAGTTTTACTAATTTCGTATAAGTAATCATACATTCTCAAACCTCCGGAAGGGATCCAATTGAATTGACCTCCCTGAGACAAATATGGTAAGATTTTATTGGATTCACTCGGATGTATCGTTTGTAAAATTTGTGATCAAAGCTGAAGGACAATGTAATTTCTCCACAGCTAAGGTTCATTTTTGAATAGTGACTGAGTGAGTGAAATATCTCAAAAATTATGTCTTGCAACAAAAGGAATGGTTAGATAATGCAAAACAACAAACAAACATTCGTCTGATTTAGGAAAATTTTCTGTGTTCTAAGTGAAAACAGGTGGACGTCAATGAATCCTATTTTGAGACTGTGGAACATTTATGGCCCTTTGTCCTGTGCCCTATCTGAAGCCAATATTTTGAATAGCTAGTCTTCAGTGGGTACATGAGTGCTGTAGACAGTCAAGAATCTAATGCACTTTGTCCGAACTGCTGAACATTCGATCAACACAAAATGGTGCCATTAAACAACATGATGCGTCGTTGGTGGAAGGTACATGAATGATTTGCTAATACCACGTGATCTAGCCACTTTAATGTCGCAGCCGTGACTTAGCTGTAGCAATTTAGATGTGACCTTGACAAAACACATTAGTGATTATGTTAAAAATGATGCTTGGCTTGCAAAAAAGATGGGACCGATGGAAATACTCGGACATGCTAGTGTCTACTGAATGGTTCTGGGTGTCCGTGTAAATTGTTCAGTTCCTGTTTGCGCGGGATTATGATAATTGAGTTGAACTCAAGCAGATACTTTTTGGTACAAATTTGTCGATGGCTTCCATAATGTTTTTATTTTTCAAAATTGTCGATCAGGTAGTGCGATATTTGTAGTGCAGACGACAGGGTTTGTCATTCGGCTTGATAAATGAGATGGAAGAGGGTCTGATTTGTCATGCATGGTTGTTAAACGAACTATCTAGAAACCGTTTTCTGTGCTTCCACAAGACTTTGGTGAGTTATTCAACGTCAGAGCTTCCAGTTTGGTTGGAAATGATGTCAACGTTAGTGACGATCGACCGAGAACAAAGTTTGTGATGGTGGAAAATGAGAGGGACTCGTTCGGAAGGTGGACTCCAAGGGGGCAACAAAATACGTTTCAAGTTGTTAAATCTGAAGATCTAACATTTATTAATAGTGAGTTTCTGTTAGAATTGAGTAACCTGATAAGAGTGGACCAAGCTCAGCCATCGCATCTGACCTTTAAACAAATATGCTGTTCTGTTTTTGTGTGTACTAAATGATGTTTTATTGCAGGCCTTGCTGAATTTTGTGCTCCCTCAATGAATGTTGAGTTCGAGGGAACAGAACGTTGCGCTTAAAAATTAAGAAAGCTCTAGGCTTAAAAGCTGTAAAGTTGTGCGTTGAAAGGAACTAGCGGAACTTGTGTGTACGTGATACTTTGTATCACTAGGTCCACCTGTTTCAGGTTTACATGGGTCTGAATTGGTCACTTCTGAGATTGCTCTGTTTGACTCATGAGTTCTACCAAGGTCGATGTGCCTCAAACTGAGTACGGAATTCATACTGCTGAAGCAACCAATCAGCATCGCGAAAAAGTGCTATCGCTGTTCACTTGAGATGTGCCAACACACGGTGCTTACTAGGGTCGACAGAAAGGGTTCGTGGCAATAGACATTTTATTGGTTGTCACGTTCAAACACAGCGACAGAGTCGTGATTACGGCAGAAGTTATCGGACTTCATCGACCTTACTGGGATAGATTATGTACATTTTTTAGAAGACTTTTCGGGAGGGTCTCAAATATAAATGAGAAGAGCTGAGACCATTTCAGTGGAAGAGAAAAACAGTTATCCAAGTAACTAAATAAATTTGAGCAAAGTAGTGAAACAGGAACGTAATGGGATAAAGTAATAAAGACGAATTTTTGATTCAGTGTTATACAGTTAGTTCATTTTCGTCATGTGTGTACCTTGCGGACAGTAATAGTTTTTAAGAAGAGAGAATTTACCGATAGTTTGCTTATATTCAGTACAAACACAAATTGTAGATTCAAGGGAAACTACTTGTCCTTCTGTTAATCACAAGACGTCATTTTCATTCGGTTTTCAAATAGGCGCCACAAGAACTTCTCAACCAGTAAGAATAATTTTTGTTGCCAAAAGCCATCTGTCTTAGGCCAGTGATTGCACAGTGCCTACTAACGGAGCATTCGAGACAGAGCAAACATTCGCTATGTGAAAACAGTATCTTGCTCTCATGTTTTTGAAAAGAATTTAAAAGGCAGTACTTCTAGTAACCGTCTGTGTTGTTACCATTAAATGGATTGATCACTTAGACCAGTACTCTATGGAGCAACCACGGAGAATTCACAGTCCACAGTAGTAATGCTAGCTAACCAATCACCAAAAGCCGCAGTATTTGAGGATCACACATTCTAGCGGTGTAATCACATATCATTAAAATCCAGACAATTCCGTTCAACAAAAGTGGTACGTGTCACTTTCCAGGTTCAGGAATTCGTGACCCCAGTTTTGCTAGTTGGAAACGCGACATGGCAGCAAGCAGTAATCAGTGATGTGCCTATTCTCGAACGACCGTCGTCTTTCAAGTTGAACATCATTCAAATTTGATCGTAGCCTTCGCATTCTAATAGACTTTCTAGCCAGTCTCTTTCGAAAAGAAGTACTATACTGAAACTTCACTCATGTTAGAACTTGTCGGTAGTGCATATTCTTGCCACTGCCCGGATGAGATCTATGGTCACGCTTTTATGGGGCAACCGCGTTGACCATTGCACCACTGACCTCACATTGGGCACGACCGAATTATCATACGTGAACGCTCAATCACTTTCGCTTGTGAGTAGTCATCAGGTTGCCTCATCGTCTCGAAAGAAGACACAGTAACTGTCCTATTAACTCATATCGATAATCTGCGATTAAGACTTCCAAGAAAGGTCGAAATCTCCCATTGCATTAAAACTGTTAAGTGAAGTTTCAGAATATTGATGAATAGTCGTCTTTTCCGCCCAACCCGAGTTTCTGAAATACTGTTTAAAACGCTTCCTATCTGTTTTGTTCAGGGGGGATAGCGCGTCATGATGTTACAGGATAGAGCTAAACGGGACTACCTGTACATGGTTGGGTATTTCTGTTTAGTTCTCAAGAACTTCCTTCAATAAGTGAGTGTGGAATCAGTCAGGTTTTCAAAAGCAGGCCACTGTCATCTCTATCGTCGTTTTATACACTCGTCACTTGGCATTTGTTACATCGTTTGCCGTCGGGTTGAACAGTAGACAGAGACTGTAATATAATCTATAGTGTAAGTAGAATGGGATCGATCACGAGATCTAATCAATCGAAATGGGCACAACAAGAGGCTGACACAAGTTATGGTTCACTCAGCTGGTCAGACAGCAAGCCGGGTAGAAACAAAAAGTGTTCTACGATTCTCGATGGAGCGCAATATTTTCTCTAACTCATCGAAAGGACGCAGGCAACAATGTTCTTTAGTTTTTACTTCCGAAATCGACACCACCTTCACTTTAAACGGTGTAAGTCCTATTAGCCGGGGAAATATTCCTATTGATCATAAACTATCAACGTTGGATGAAATTGTACCTCATATACGTGCACGTGGACAGTCTACGTTTAGTCTGTCTGAATACCTCGTAAAATTCGCTGGCCATTTTATTTTGCACGACGGGAAAGCTACAACTTTTGTATCCCTAGGCGAAAACCTCGCGTTCTGTTGCGACAAACTGATGACTGTTTTAGTTAAATACAAGACAAGGAGTTCGCAACGTTGAACACACATGTCGAAAATTAGCACTGACGGTACCAAGCCAAACTATACCAATGGACACTTCGTCAAAAGGATCAACTTCCACCCGACGACCGGACAGGCATTTACACATAAAATAACCGGCGAAGGCACCGATTCGTAAATGTAACGTCGTTGTGAGGCACTCATTGGTGGAAGACGGATTGGACAAGACCATCAGTATATTCTACAGTAGCATTACGACTGTCGGACAAGAAAACTTTGGCATGCCAATAAAGCACATCTAACGGGTACCCAGAATATTAACATCGATGCTTAGGTCGGAGTCAGTGAACTGTATTAGTGAGTTGCTTTCAGTAGACAGGAACGTCTCATCAGATTGTCGTCGGAGCCACGAGGAATGGTTTCACAAATGAACCCGGGCACTTAACACAATCTGAGACAGTGAGGGTTACTGTAGGGCTTAGTGACTGAAAGATTTCGAATTCAACCATCGGCAAGTAAGACCAAGTTTGATACTTTCCATGATAAATTAAGTGTACTGCTGTTTGATTGTATGCCACCCACAGCTGTTGTCATTATTCCATACAACTCTGTATCTGGGTATTGACTGCCGAAACTAATCAGGGAACACCGGAGAAACTTGGCTTAGAGCATCTTGCTGATACGCGATAAGACTTCGGTCAGTGATTCCCGACTTGCACAGACCAACCTCCGTCATCGTGAACCCGAGCAACTGAATCGTCTACTATATTCTAGGAACCTGATCCTCAGTTACCTTGGTCTGTTTCCATTTTTAAAGGGGGAGTTGTATTGGAAGATGCGGTACGAAGACGGGGATCTGAAACGGACTACCGAAGAACAGTTGGGACACCTCTAAAATCCTTTAAAGAGTACTGATCATTTCATATAACGCTGAATCAAATAAATTTATATGAATGGAGAATGTGCTGAAAGTCACAAACCTTTGAGCTGCCATCCATAATAAACTTCGCAGACTTTCATATACAGTCATGTCTATGTTTCAAGCCCACTGATTACCAAGTTCACGACTGTTTAGTCCTTAGTAAAAACATTTATATATTTGGGTACTCCATGTCAGCTGTTTTACAATTCAAACGGTGGTCCATTGAAAATCCACTTCTCTATACAAGTGTGACATTGTAATCAAACGACAGACTCATTTTTACTCGACGCCAATGCTTCTCCTATTGTGCATGAGGGAATAACTGTGAACCAACGAGAATTCATGAGCAACAGAAGACAGTATACCCGTAAGTACGTAGGTTTGAGGCATTCTGTTTACACTTTTAGTGAAACATTTGAAAATCTTGAGAAACAGCGTAAGACTAGGAGTTCCTAAAATTCTGTCCAGAGCCCAGAGTAAGGTTTCAGAAGATATCGTCCCCCATAATTTAAGAAACACTAGATCAATGAATTTAAAATGATACAGTCGACCATATGTTTTTATCAAACTACATAACGATCACCTGGTTATGTAGTCAAAACAGCTTCGCTTCTCTTTTGCATCAAACTGCCAGACCTCCGCGTAGTGTAATTAGGTATAGCCGTGCGTTGATCAGTGTTCCTTAAGTCTAATGGTCACAGCTACTAGTTGAAATCTAGGCCACGTTACGCCTGTGTATATTGTGGCTGGGAAATCCGAAGATCTCCAACGGATATTGTCAGTGTCATTCGTCGTGACGAGGGATTAGCATTGTAATCACCATTCTAAAGAATCAGTTATCAACGGCAACAATACATTGATGGATGTTGTCGATACTTAACTATCTTTCAGCTATAAATGTACTGGTTTTTTTGTAAGGGGTTGAGTTTTGATTCCAACATTTGAAATTAAGACGTATACTCTTTGCAAACAAACAGCCCAGTTTGAACCAACAGTAAATAGGTGCCTGCGGTATGACTTTCTTGTAGGTTGGTCAGTCGTCACGATTACCTTGGTCCTATATGTGACCAGACAATCGTTGTTAATCATAACGGGGAAAAGCTGTTCGTTGAATGTTGCCGAGTTAGACCCATAAACCTGATACCCAAGAGCGTTCTCTCTATTACTACCTATAAAATATAACTAGTAGTTACCGGTTAATTTTACGCATCCAACTATTCTAATCGCTCGAGAGCATTAGCTTTGAGTCAAGGACGAGAATCAAACTCGTTGCCTTCGGTTCATCAGCGACCAGCATCGGCTCTTGGTTGAAAATCGCTGGGATATATTGCAGTTGGGTTAATACTGACCTAAACATGTACTGTATAGAGTTAATATATCACATGTGAGCAAGGCTCAGTTATAATCTTCCACGTCATAGCGCTTTTACTGTGAGTTATACTACAAAGTTACACACACGCAAAATACAGTCAAGCTCTTCAACCCTAGACTACAGACAAACACGAAGTAGCCAGGATTTGAAGCCCCGGACACACTCCGTCCACCACTATCTAAAAAAGACATGAGTAAAACATTTGAACTGCATACACCAGAGTAAGTAATGTAATATATACAGAGTAGTATGATCTGCCCCAATATGCAAAGTTACCGGTTCAAATCCAGTCTGTCTCGAATATGCCGTTTGGACTCTGAACATCATAGTTGTAGTAACTTCATTTTTAGCTTAAATGGTCGTCTGCTACCAACCATTCTTACCGTTTAAGCAGTAATCCTGCCGGAAAAATATATGATACTGCTTTGTGTGCACTGAACCGAATGTCTCAGTAAAATCTCATCAATCTGGACTGCATCCGTACCTAATACACACCCAAGCATATAACTATGCCACATACTACCCTCATTGAGATGAGGAACAATCAGGTTATCCACCAACTAACGTACTGTAGATAGGAATGCCCAGTGTGAATAGCGTTCAGATGACCACTTTAAGTTTGTTATTTATCCGTGAGGAGAGCTGACTTATATTAGTTCCAGTAGCTGAGAATATTTCTGCAAAAGCCTAGGCAGACAAGCTCAGTCCACCATACGTATCAAGTAATATGTATCGATATCAAACGTATATCTGTTACTGACTGAAAATTTTAAAACCCAATACAAGTCTAGAACAACTTCGTAAGTTGGTGACAGCAATGTATAGTTTCGTTTCATCTTCAATTAGTTCAGTTCACAATTGTAGCTTCAATAATTTGTTTAGCAAATGCTGTGGGCATTCTGAATAAGCTCCAGAGATTGAGGTACGAATCCTGTAGACTGCTGATTATTGATTACTGAAGTGCTACCCAGTTTGTTGCCCCAGAAGTTCGCTTTCTTGTTTCGGCCGTGACGAGAATATAAGTCGTCACGTAACTGGACCGGTTTTACTGATAACGGTCACATCAATCCGAGATTACGCTTGTGTGGACACGGTCCAGACAGAGTACCCGCTGCCAGACCACCAAGAGAACAATCACATACCCTCTTTTCTCTATAGTAATGATAGAATTCAACCATGTAAGTAACCTGTTTATCAGTGAAATGATCGGCTGGCAGGAATATTACAATACTTGCGTTATTTATTTGTCTACAGATCACCACACTACACTCACATTAAAACCTCCCAGGGTAACTAATTCAATATGACAACTTATGATTCAAAGAACAACTCACCGCATTTCATAAGAAACAATTCCGTTTGCTTCCTTTAGGATGATAGTTATGACTACTGTCACAGTGTTGACATGTTCCTTTTGTATCAGGGAAGATTGTAGAATTTTCGAACAAATAATCCACAGAATGTCGTTTCTTTAGAGGATGAAGAACAAACCACTTCTCACGAAGGCATCAATGAAAGAGTGCTTAGGGTGGTTTGTTCTGAGATGAGGGTTCGAAACAGTGACGAGATACAGTGCTTAACACTGCCAGTACGCACGTGCTATGTTGGAAACAATTGTGATGAGATAGGTGGGGTGGCGTAGTATGATTCCCGCTGATGTCAGTGTGTGTCAGTCAAGCTCACGTGGCAGCAGACACAGTAGCCAGTGGTAGCCCTTTTCGACTTTGTAGTCGTAGCAGTAATCGTAGTGCTGGCAGTTGTGACGGGGGTAACACACGATCGTATTGTCCCATCTTTGAGGTTCTCTTACCCCACTGACCTCTCTATCTCTCTGACTGGCTGTGCTTTACTTCGAGAAGCGCGCGCGTAAGGGGTAGGCAGACAGGCCAGAGTGAAGTAATGTAACCGAGCGACTGACCGGACTAAGCCAACGGGTATTTCCACGCGCACAAAAGGCAAGCAAGGTGTGGTGACCAGACCACTACGGTGATGACAGCCTAGTGGCAGGTTTTCACAGGCATACGACAGGGGGCGGATGCAGACAGGTCCACAGGCCGTAAGTAAGTCTATGTGGCCTCGCCGTACACATCTCTGATTGGTCTGATGGGCAGTAATACGATGACGGTATTATGATTGGTCATGCGAAAGTAAACAATCTGACCAATCATTAGGCCGGTAAGTGACAAGCCCGATGTCAATCAGTCTGGTGGCTTGAATGGTGTGCGCACTCGTGCGTGTATGCGTAATGTGTGCATTGGTGGATGCGTGTGTGCAGTCCTGGAACTGTTCCCTATTCCTGGCGTAGTGTGTTCGGCATGTTTGCGGCGTTTGCTCAAGCCGATGCACATAAGGTCAACAAGTCAGAAAAGGAGAACGTAAATTAAAATAACAAACCATCAATGCGCCGAAAACAACGCCAGAAAGAAAGCAATAAAACTTGGATTCAAGGTCATGTGCATGAAAGGCGACGAAAACCGTTAGGTCACCTAAACCGAATTATCGACACAATGAAACGAAGCCATTTTTCCTGTACAAGCGGTATCGATAACTGTTTCCAAACCTCTCTTCAAAATGTTTAGGAGGGGAATTTCTATGTTTATCAATTCTGATAGATTTGTACAGAAAGAAAATAATTCTAATATGTCCAACCGGGTCAACACGGGAAGAACGCGAAGGTTAAAGTAACTCGTGCACTTTCGTCGATGTTACAGCGTACTCTATTTTCTTGTGGTGCTTTACCAGACTGCTATTGTGGCACTCACCACACATCTTGAGCACCAAATCTCGCCTTCTGAGATCCGTTAAAATATGTACCCACGAAGGTTGATTAGTTACATGTTTGAGGCTTACTCCAGTTAAAGTCATTCACTCTGGCTCGTTATACTCCCCATTAATCGGATGGTAGTTCGATCCAGTCTATGACGTCTGTTAAAATAAAGTTTTCTTCAACTGTTCGTATATACTGTTTTCATTTTGCGACGTGGTCCGGAAATAATACGTGTGCTGTGAGACCACATGTTTGACAGACTCGTTTGATGCGTTCTAAGTGGCTTGCTCGGACAGTGGTTGTTGACACGGGCAACCTTGCTAATGAATAGCAGGGGATTCTGGTTTATACAAACTGAACATCACTCGCGATTGGTCACACCAAGCAACTTCGACCGAAACGTTAATAGTTGTACTGATCGTCCGTTTCATAGTGCTTATCCAGAAATTCCCGTAATATAGACATGCCTATGTCAACATCTGATTTCTGCTCTATTGGTTGTCCACTGGGAAAGGTTGCTGATCGAGGACACACGTCCCCACCCTCCGGAGTGCACTAAAATGACACCAATTGCCCAATAGCATTGAGTTCATTGAACTCACGCGATCTAGTACTTGTCTTGAATAAAAACTCATGGGTGTTGGTTGTAACTTAGATAGGAAATTCCGTGGTCATTCAAGGACGGAAGCAGTTATTTATCCCCC